>JBAMJV010004243.1:0-73108 GCA_037951105.1 Echinarachnius parma
CAAATAATATCGTAAAGTAAGTATTGAAAGCATAAATATTTAAGCATTGTGTAGTTGCGATATAAAACCCTTAATCAGATTGGGGCTGGGCACTTACAAGTATAACCGATACATACAAACGAAAAATACTTCATCTTTACAACCATATTCAAGTTCGCAATCATTCTTCATTATGGGGGAGGGGTGGTGAAATTTGAACATTACTCTTCCTCGTATTATAAGGGGATTCATTCCCATTGATTACTCATATTTGATTTATTATTCCAAATGGAACAGATTAGGACGTCCTAAAGATATCAATAAGGCCTCGAATGTGGGTGCCTTTTGTATCAACACATTTAGGGCTTCGAGTCACCGGGACGCTTTCAATGTGCGTGGAATAAAACTGTAAAAAATAGATTTTGTATTTGTATATCTTGAGGGTTCGAACGAATAAAACCCAAAAAAGTATGGGGCCCGAGCCCTAGACCATCTGCTGGGTTGCATTAGGTTAAAAGGACCCTTTCTTGCAACAAGCCCCTGGATCCTCAATAAGGCCTCGAATGTGGGTGCCTTTTGTATCAACACATTTAGGGCTTCGAGTCACCGGGACGCTTTCAATGTGCGTGGAATAAAACTGTAAAAAATATATTTTGTATTTGTATATACATCTTGAGAGTTCGAACGAATAAAACCCAAAAGATTATGGGGCCCGAGCCCTAGACCATCTGCTGGGTTGCATTAGGTTAAAAACTATTGCTGCCCCCCCCCCCTCCCCCCCCCCCCCCCCCCCCCCCCCCCCCCCTCTAGTCTGCAATTTGGGGAATGCCATTGTGGGGCTTCTCGTTCTCTCACCGGTGACTGTTAAAATCTCCCCCCCCCCCCCCCCCCCTTCACAAAAAAATAATGAATCGACGCCTCTGTCATCACCACAATCAATTACCATGGTGATGGAAATTTCAGCGTCATTACCATAATTAGCATCACCATCAGCATAAGCATCATCAACCCCCGGGGTCACTCTCATAAAAAAAAGTGCTACCCACCCGTGTCCATCAACCTCTGAAATGGACCCTAACGTCGAAAACTTGTGCACTTGAAAAAGTACCCTTTTTGTGGGGTTTTTTCTAATGAGTGCTAAAAACAAACCCTTTTTAAGGAAAACGTCGACGACGCCGTATAGCTAAAAATGATACCCTTTCGCGCTTTTTTTGGACGCGGGTGAGTAGCCAGTCATGTTCAGAGTGACCCACGGGTATCAACCTCATCAGAATTTTCGTCATTTAATTCACAGTTGCTCAATCTGCTCTCTCATCTCACTGACCTCACCTTGGTCATAAAACGAAACGTTATTCCAACACTTGGGGGAAAATAATGCGGACATTTGTGCAGCAAGAACGTAAATTATAAATGTATGACTATGTCGATATTCTATTTATTTTTTTGAAAGCAAACCACTTTTTCATCAACATCATCATCATCATCATCATCATCATCATCTATATCATCACCATCCTCATCTCCATGACCATCCCATGAAACTATGTATGCAGAGTGTACCTTTTATGTTAGCATATATATGATTTGCTCCCAAAACATTAAATTGTACAGTCTATGATTTCATATTTTCAGTGCACACTATAATTTGTTATGTTCATTGTGTTTCATGTGTACCATAATTAATTTCGTTGATCAATGCAATGGATAATCCAACTCAAGCAAACAAAGCAACAAATGGTGTGTACTTACGGTTCAAGATCTAACGTTAAACAAGTATCCTCTCAAATGTATTCGCTTCTACAACATTGGGTGCAGGTTATTCACTATTTCAGTCCGTCTTGGCATTACTATAGCACAAATGTTCCGATATGTTGTCATAGTAGTAAGAGCAGCACGTTTGCGTTTATTAAACAAAAAACAGTCTGATAGTAGATGTCCGGTTGTAATACAAAGATATCAAAAGAGACGGGATATAAGCGTATGTCATGTATGTGGCGACAAAGAGGTAGAAGCCGAAACAGCTCGATCCCTCTTTGGAGCCTATGCCTCAGCATGTATCGCCTACCTAATGACAGCTTTATGAATACTATGAGTTCTTGAACAATCCAAATGTAGACTTCACGTTGTGATTTAAAAAAAGACAACGAAGTATCCCATCATAAAACGTAGATACACCTGGAATCAATTCAGGTATAGGCGAAGTTAGACCGAGTATTAAAGATGTCACCTTGATACAAAAGTGTACATATGTACCTGTACAAAATGAATGGTGGTAAACATCGTTTTACTTAATCAGTTAACCGTAAAAAATGCCTAACAATTATTATGAAAAAGATGTGTTCAACAATACGTATACGAACCTGGAGTATTTGAATAGGTTTTGTCAACAACTGCAATGTGACGAGAAGAATCAACGCACGGGAGGTCGTGGCGGGATTTAGGTATGCAGCCCCCCTATAGGTTTGGTTGTTTGTTTTTCTTTGTTTGAAGTGTAATCACGGTATATATCCAATCGATAAAGAAAAACCACTCTCAGGTAAATGGCTTTTTGTATTATTATTTTGCACAATAACACTACAAAATAATAGTTATAACTCTACCGTGCTCGAAAGGTATAGAAAATTACAAAGGTCTAATTAAAAAGCCTGTTATCATTCAAAAAGAGCCATTAAAACACAAGAGGGCGCTCTCTAAAAAAGCATTAGTTTCAACCATTTTTCATACAAAGTTATGCACGTGATGTTTTGTTGGAATAATGATTATATAGAGATCAACAAGTATTTAAAAACCTCTTGAACATTTGTGAAAGTGTAGGCATTTAAAAAAAAAATACAAACGATCGAATAAATCTGGGCCCAAGCGTAATTGATATTTCAACCGTTTCTAAATCGATTTTAAATCAAATAAAGTTTATTCTGCCATTGAAATTGTATGCTCCTTCAAATTTTACACTCAGTTTTTCATTACCTCACAACAAAATTATTTCGTGCAGTGCCCCCTTTACCAAAACTGAACTAACCCTTTAATGCAAAAGCTTAGAGTGTATCTACAAAGGGGAGGAGGCCACAAAACAAAACTAAAATTAACTACTGTGCGTCTCTCGGACTATGATGAAAAGGGGCAGTTCCATTCGTAAATATCATGATGAATTAACGAGTCTGTCAAAACTAATAAGAGTGGCCACCCACAAACAAACACACACACAGATGATAAAACAGTTGTTCAATTTGTTGTCGGGAAAATCACGGAATATTCCTACCCGCGGGATTTCAAATGCTATTTCGTGAAGAAAATAAGTCCCTCGACTTCGTCTCAGGACTTATTTACTCTTCCCTCAATAGCATTTAAAATCCCTCGGGATGTAATATTCCGTGCTATACCCTCCACCGCCATTTAACAACAGTATTATATAAACTACAACTTGCAGGCGCGCCGGAAGCAGTTTTGGATTGGGGGGGCAAAACCCTAAGGGGGCTCACGATTTATGTGTTTAGGGGCTCATGCCCAACCACACTCACAGAGTTGCCAACTTTGAGCCAGAGGTGAGAGTGACACATTGCGAGGATAAAGCGACCAAGCCCGAGGGAGCGAAGTGACTGAGCGGAGTCCCCCCTCCCACGGTAGGGAGCTTTTGCATTTTTTTGACTTGAAATTGTGCAATCTGGTGCATAAAAACATGATCCAACAACATAGCTTACAACCAAAAATGAGTCTCAAGGGAGCGAAGCGACCGCGGGCTGGGGCAGAGCCAGAGGGGGAGGGTTTGGGAGGGGAAGATTTTGCATTTATATACTTGAAATGGTGCATTCTGGTGCATAAACACATAAACCATATGCCACATTCGTATGATCTTACAGCCAAAAGTGAGTCCCGAGGGAGCGAAGTGACCGAGGGTTGGGGCAGAGCCAGAGGGGGAGGGTTTGGGAGGGGGTATCCCCCTCCCACGGGGAAAATTTTGCATTTATATACTTGAAATGGTGCAATTTCGTGCATAAAAACATAAACCATATGCCACATTATGTATGATCCAACAACATAGCTTACAGTAAATAAATGAGTCCCGAGGGAGCGAAGCGACCGAGGGCTGGGGCAGAGCCAGAGGGGGGTGGTTTGGGAGGTGGTATCCCCCTCCCACGGGGAAGATTTTGCATTCATATACTTGAAATGGTGCAATTTGGTGCACGTCACACAAACAGCCAGAGCAATAACAGCCTACACAGGAACAACGTGGACTGGTACAGAAAAATCCACCATGTCCACCCCAGACGTACCATACGCAAGTTACACAACAAACTGAGATTTTGTTTGCGCGCGAAGCGCGCAGCGAAAACGTTAAATGGATGTATAACTCAGTTTTTAAACGTTAGAATTAACAAGTATTGGCTGATACATTTAATTTTTCTTTTCCTTTTTTTTTCTTTCTTTCTTTCTTTTCTTGGGGGGGCGGCCGCCCCCCCTGCCCCCCCCCCCCCCCACTTCCGGCGCCTATGACAACTTGTTAGATGTGTTCGGATTTGCATTTAACATGGTATCACGTATAGCATTTACTTAGAAATCAACTTTCTACTATTCCGTAAAACGCGCAAGATAGAAATTAAGGTTGATTTCAAAGTAATATTTTAAGACTAATACATTGCATGACAAGTTGATGAATACAAGGTCAAAAGCTGTGTTATCTTATATGTGACGTTATCGTGTCATTTGAATTAGTTTGCAGGGCCGTATCCAGGATTTTTCAAGGGGATGCGTAATTTGCAAAAAACATTCATCACTTGTTGCACATGTCAACAGTTACTAGATTCCTTAATCATGGTCATCCATTTCACCATCAACAATTAGCTTTCTATTTATGATTAGGTTTAGGATTAGGATAAGGGTTATGGTCAATTCGACAATTTGATATAAAGTTAGAGATACGTGTTGATTAATTTAAAATGAACAGCAGAGCAACTCTTGTTGGAGGTAATATCAAGATAATAGACAGAGTGGCATATATATAATTTTTTTCTTCAGAAAACAGATGCAAGGATTGGCACCAAATAAAATCCATAATATTGCAAATTTGGGTAAGGGTAACGGTTAGTGAAAGGATTAGTGTTAGCGTTTTGGTTATGATAAGAAATCATATGTTTGTTAATGGAAAACAAATTAAAGGAGCAATGAGCAAATATCAAAACAGTACATATGCATAAAGTTTTCTTCAGAATACACAAAAATGAGATAACATCCATTTCAGAATAATCAAGCTTTTTTATTCACGATTATCATCAAACGAGTTTGACACATCTGCAGGGCAGAAAACAACGATTCTCTTAAAATTGTACATGACAAAAATTAATCTTATGCATGTTAGCACAGACGAGTTTAAAGCTAAATAGCAGTATTGGAAGGCGCCATTTCAAATGCCTTATATGCCTTTCTGTGACAGAGAGGTCATACAAACTGCTTGAAATTTACTTCTGATTTTAGCAATCAAATTAGCAATGAAATGTTCGAGATGTTCCAATTTTGCCAACTCAACCATAAATGATAACCAACAATTTCAACAATATTGATTAATAAGAAAGGCAATTTTTTGTCCAAACATTCCCAATACTGCTATTTAGCTCTAAGTAACAATTTAATAACCATTTCATTGCAACAATCTGAAGGATTGTAAACATCATGTCTAACATCAAGTAAACATCATGTCTAACATTAGGGAGCAGAAGAATAACAAGCAAAAATAATAATAATGATAATAATTAACTATTCATGAAGTTTTGTACTATTACTATATAATAATAATAATAATAATATTAGGCATTTAGCTACGCTCTTCATAGTAAACTATATCACAGCGCTTACTATGTATGGATAGATGGATAAATGGATGGATGGATGGATGGATGGATAGATAGATAGATAGATAGATAGATATATAGATATATTATAGATAGATAGAAAGATAGATAGATAGATAGATAGATAGATAGATAGATAGATAGATAGATATATAGCTAGATAGATAGATAGATAGATAGATATATAGCTAGATAGATAGATAGATAGATATATAGATAGATAGATAGATAGATAGATAGATAGATATAGAGATATATAGATAGATAGATAGATAGATAGATAGTTATATAGATAGATATATAGATAGATAGATAGATATATAGATAGATAGATAGACAGATAGATAGATAGATAGATAGATAGATAGATAGATAGATAGATAGATATATAGATAGATAGATAGGTAGATATATAGATAGATATATAGATAGATATTTTATTTAGTCTTTGAACATGCAAAATGTTACAAAAAATGTATCTTTCATTGGCAAAAGAAAATCAACATAGTGCATACTGAGTATGTAAGGGGTAAGAAGATGACTGGTCCTGGGAAGTTTCACAAAGAGTCTAGGTTGAACTAAGTTGGACCTAACCATTATGTAAAGCTATTTGCAGCCTTGGAATGAAGAGTATTCAAAAGCAACACAAAATACTAGTATTTGAAACTTAAATCAATAACGTCAAGGCTCCTTGAAAATAACAGATATTACTCATTTCAATCAAAATGTACACCTTTCAAGAAGAACTGACCCAACAATTTTACAAAGAAACTAACGGCTTTCTATAAAAGTTGGGTCCAACTTATAATTAAGTTCAACTTTGAATCTTAGTGAAAGAGTGAAACACATTCCTGATATTTTCTTGTCTATAGTGTCTATTTGGAAAATGCATTTATACTACCAATATCAAAACATCAAACAATGGGTTAAAACCAGACATTGTTTTGGTCCTGAACCAAATTAGGACATGCTCAGACGGATGCAACATATGAAGAGCTTATTTCCAAAAGCGACTATATCCACCTGTTCAATTTTGGAGAGAATTGGGATAATTTATCCAACTTTGTACACATGCCTATGGGAAAATGAAAATTGAACGTTCCATATTTTGATTTTGATCTCGTAATTCGTCCTAAAATTCAGATTTCTAGATAGCTACGTAGCTTATTAATGCGCTGATGTCGTTAACTCATTTTGTATGGAAAGTACATTTAGCCCCTATTGGAATTAAGCTTTCATATACACTACTAGCCAGAAATAACCACCTCTCAGTTGGGTTTTCTTTGATAAATGTTATGAAATATTGTGATAAAACAACCATTAAATGGATAACAGTTTTCAGTAAACAGAGATGCCTTACATTATATTTTGTTTAATTTCACTACAATTCTAGTCTATTCATATTTAGGATCATAACATTAATTGAAATAACACTGATTACCTTGAATAATCTTCATGAAACATTTCCAAATGAAATAACACTGAACGATGATTCAATTTTCCTTCATTTAAATATATATATTCAAGCAAAAAAAAGGTTTAAAGATGTAAATACGACACAATTTTTTCCATCCGCAATTGCAGGAGCTCTACTTGTTCAGTGAACAAACATTTCACTCTAATATAGCAATAGTTTTCTCATTTTCTTTGTCAAAGACAAATATGAGGCTTAGGCAACAATCACCAATTGAACCAACAAGCATAAAACATCATTATTTACGATACAATTTGTTGACATCATATTGCATTCTCAACATAATTATTTCATAAATCACTGATTGCCTTGGGCCTACACATTGTACATTATCAAATTGTATCTTATGTGCATTATACAAGCACCATTTGTTTTTGTTTTTTTGTAACAAGGTGCAATATAATGGTGTTTCAATTAGGGTACATTATACAAGAACCATTTGCTGTGCATTGTAATGGTGCATTATATAAGTAACATTTGCTATTTCTTTATATAAGATGATGACGTCATAATGAAGGGAAATTGAGCGTTCCTATTGGTTGATTGTCGATGCTTAAAGGGATAGTTGAGTTTTGGTAGAGAGGGCGCTACACATAATAATTTGTTTGTGAGATAATGAAAAACTGAGTGTAAAATTTGAAAGAGCATAATATTTTAGTGACAGAATAAACTTTATTTTATCCAAATCCGTCCAGAAACGGCTGAAATATCCATAAACATAACCATTTGTAATAAATGTGGGGCCCCACAAATATTAGATAATTTTGAACCAACCGTTACAAATGTTTGAAAAATGCTTCCTCTTCTCAAACATTTTCGAAAAGAAGTTTTTTTAATAGTTGTTAATTATCTCTCTATCTAATCACTATTTTTACGAACCTTCACATGTACAATATTTCATTTTAAATGGTTTAAACCAATGATTTTTTAGACAGCGCCATCTTGAGTTTGAATGGCTCTGTTTGAATGATAAAAGGCTTTTTACTTAGTCATTTGTAATTTTGAATTCCTTTCAACCATGGTAGAGTTATAACTCTTAGTTTGTAATGTAGTGGTGCAGGTTTTGGTGACTAAATTCAGTTTGACCAAAACTTTACTCTCTTTACCAGAACTCAACTATCCCTTTAATCCGGTATAGTGCACGTTGCTACCTGGCAGCGTGTACTATAACTGCAATTTATGCACGCTGTGTGTGTACAAATTTCCCATATAGAGAGCCAAACAAGCTGCGCAGAGGCTGGCCTTGGAGTGCGTAATTTGTGTTAATGCGCTTGTTCTTGAATGGGAAATCTGCGCAATGCGCGCATTTATTTTAAGTACGCGCTGGTGCTTGCACAAAGTACGCAAGGCCTAGCTACGGTTGATGAATACACTCACAAGTTGGGTTCATCAATATGATAAAAATCAATTCCTCAAAATAATCATCTTATATAACAAATAGTACATGCCTCTTGTCGTTAAATATTCCACAATACACACCTCTTCATTTTGAATTTCACTCGTGCAATTATATTGCACTCGGCCTGCGGCTTCGATGCAATATTAAATGCACTTGAGAAACCATGCACTATTTGTATAATATCTGATTTAGCATACATTATGGCAAAAAAACAAAATCTACAAATTAAAATGCTTCACTACATACATGTATTCTGACTTAATATTTAGTACCAACTAATGGTGCATTATATTAGTACCATTTGCTATTTCTTTATATCTGAAGCATACATAATCATCAATGGCAAAACAAAATAAATCTACAAATTAAAATGCTTCACTACATATTCTGACTTAATATTTAGTACCAATTTTCAGATTAGCGAGCAGAACTTACATGATGCCTAGGTTGAGTGGATTCTTCCAATTTAATTTGAGAACTAAGCGTGCAAATTCCTGACCTTTGACCTATAAAGTGATCCATTAACTTTGTCAAATTCAATCCAAATCACTTGGAGCTTCCACACACATTTCTTTTTTACTGTGTTGTTTGGCTTATGATAACGGAAGAATGAAATGGGTTTTGATTTTTCAAATGTCTCCCTCATTATGGATGGAGATGTTCATGATTGAAATGAAAAGCATTCAAAGACGCTTTTTGATTGTAGTCAAAGCAATAGGCTTTAGGTGATACAGTCCGGCATCAATTTTAACTTTTTGTACACACTAGGTATAAAACAGCGTTCTTTTTTTTATAAAACTATCACACATCATTTAAAAAAAACTCACAATGATACTGGTATATACTGGTAATTTCGGGAAAAAAAACATTATGAACTTAATAGATCACTTTAATTAGAGAGCTAAGCATGCAAAGTCCTTAATGAAGCTGTAACCTATGACATTTGACTTTTGACCATTGACCCTTGACCTTTGACCTTTAGCCTTTGGTCTAGCCAGGGGGCCACTTCAGCTGCCTGCCTCCAATGAGGTGTACATGTTGTGTGTATGTATGTATGCGTGTGTGTGTTGTACGTGTGTGTCTTTTCGTGTGTGTGTGTGTGTGTGTGTTTGTGTGTGTGTGTATGTGTACTGTATGTATGTACGTTTATTTATATTTGTGTGTTTACCTGTGCCTTAGTTTGTGTTTGTGGATGGGCGGTTGATTTTGTGTCATTGGTATATTTTCAGTAAGTGACTGTCAAGCGAATCTAGTACGCGGGGGAACATTTTACGCCCTCGGTCGGTGAAGTCCAAGAACAGCCGTTTTCCAATCTTTTTAAAAGATTGGAAAAGCAATCTTGCGCCTGACTGTCTGCCGAGTTAGCAAATGAAGAACAACCTATGCAAGGGACGCGATTAAAAATCCATTTATCAATTGTATTATAAATTTGTGTGTTATATTCAAAGTTAAATAAAATATAGGTGAAATAATTCAAAGTGAGCATGGCTGAATTAATTTCGAGTGAAAATAACAAAATATATTTAGTGACATGTTTCGTATTGAGAAGTGCATTTGTGCATAGTGCAAAACTTTAGCTTGGTGCATAGAACAATAAGAGACTAATATCGTGAAATTAAGTGTGTGGTGGTTTCAATTACGTGTAATAATATTAAAATGTATTAAAATGTATGCAGGGCCCTTTCCTATTTATGTGTGTCATGTGTACCATATGTTAATTTCATTGATGCAGTGGATAATCCAACTCAAGCAAACAAAGCAACAAGGGTGTGTACTTACGGTTCAAGATCTTACGTAAAACAAGTATCCACTTTATTCGCTTCTGCAACATTTGGTGCAAATTATTCACTATTTCTCGTGTAGTCCGTATTGGCATTGCTACATCATAACTGTTCCAGTATGTTGTCGTATAGGCGGAGGGCCAAAGTCGAAAAAAGTGACTTTAGGTTGCCAGATCTCCACAACAAGTTTAGACCGATTTTAATTGCAAGTATTTTTAATGAGACAACATAATTCAGAGGTCTACCTAAAAAAAAATTTGCGAACACCTCCAAATCCAAGATGGCGTCCAACAAAGCAATTGTTTTGTCTTGCTATATATGAGATTTCCCAAACGACACCTCAAATCAGCATTATTTTGCAACCATTTTAAAGACAATATAATTTCCTATAATCTGATACCAAACACTATGGGGTTCAAGATATTTAACACGGTCATTTTTAGCCCAAAACTCAAATTTTAGGCATTTTTTCCCAACAATATGAAATTATTGATTTACATAATTACGCATAAATCAATATTATATTAGCAGTTGAATTAATACTTTTCAGAAAACTGTCCAATTATATCAACAATACTTTGTGAAAATTTAAAGTGTGTACCGTATCTGAACAAAAAGTTATAGTACTTGGAAGTCAGCATTTGATATCGACAAAACGGGTAGTTTTGCATGATTTCTCATGCTGTACAGGGTGTCTCAAAAATGTGTAATCTTGATTATAGGATTTGTGTACCAAATGATTGCGTCAATCTCGGGACACCTTCAATTCCAGTTATGAAATATCAACAAAACCACCATTTCCTGTAATATGATGAATATTCCACCATAATTTTGCAATCCGCGTAGATGTCGTGTCTGTCTTGTATTTATTTAACTGCATTTATCATTAATCAAGCGCTAATAATGAACTTAATTCCACTCCACAAGGAGCATTCCAGTCAGCTGCATACTGACGCGCCTGCTGTGCATATTGCGAATTCGAATCATACTGGGTGCCCATGATGTGTTTAAAACATTGTCAAGATCATGTTCATTATCTTGAGTAAGTGTTTTACTGAAGTACATAATATGCGGGACATAATATGTGCAGAGCGTATATAGATTCGAACACCATCGTGATCGCAAGGCACGCACCCTTCATGCCCTTCATATCTTATTACATGTATCTGGAGACCATAAAGGTCTATACAAATTGGCTGACTTAGTATCAAAACGAAACAAACTCAATTGCTAAACCAATATGTACACCACCGAAAAGCCTCAGCAAGCCGAATGTTTTTTTTTTTGTGCACTACACTGTACTCGTGTAAACATGGTAACAACAGCCGATTATGGACAGAAATATACCAAATCACCAAATATTTATTTTAAAAACTTTAAATTAGCAGGTTAACGGTGTCATTTTACATGTGATTTGTTTTCCTTCATGGTAACGCGAAAATTAGTGTGCATAATGTGGCTTGTAGTAGCCAAATATATGATTTATTCTATTTGTATTGTTGTTGTTACTATGGTTACAAATGTACAAGGTGGTACAAAAAAAGTTATTGTACAATAAACATAATAGCCTATTCAAAGTTTTCTTCGAACCCTGAAAAAGTCTAGCTAACTGTGGTGTTCCGAATAATAATCATTTTAAAAACATAATTATCCAGATATGGTCGGTCCAACTGTGAAGGACGCGCGCCTCTCATTCGAATATTGCACTAAATAGTACACTTTGCATAATGGATTTACTATTGCAGTGAAATTACCAATACACTATTTTCGTGTATTGCAAACCGATGGCGGCATATTCATGACATAAAGAAGGAAACTGGAGGTTTTGTTGAAAACAGGTATAAACAACATGTCATTTTTTAGGAGCATTTCTTGAATAAAGTCCGTAAACAAGAATTACATTTATTGGGGCACCCTGTATAGCATTTGAAATCGTACAAAATTGCTGTATTTGTCGATATCAAATGCTGACTTCCAGTTATTATAACTTTTTGTTCAGATACGGTACACACTTGAAATTTTTACAGAGTATTGTTGATATAACTGGGCAGTTTTCTGAAAAGTACTAATTCAACGCCTAATGCAATTATTGATTTATGCCGAATTATGTAAATCAATAATTTTGAGTTTGGGACTAAAAATGACCGTGTTACATATCCTGAAACCCATGAAATTTGGTATCAGATTATAGGAAATGTTATTGTCTTTAATATGGTTGCAAAATCATGCTAATTGTTGGTGTCGTTTGGGAAATCTCGCCAGTTATCTATAGTAAGTCAAAACGGCTACTTCTTTGGACGCCATCTTGGATTTGGAGGTGTTCGCAACAAATTGTTTGAGGTAGACCTCTGAATTAATTTGTCTTATTAAAAATACTTGCAAATAGAATTGGTTTAAACTTGTTGTGGAGATCTGGCAACCTAAGTCCTTAAGGAAGCCACTTTTTCGACTTTGGCCCTCCGCCTATAGTAGAACAGCACGTATGCGTTTATATAAACAAACAACAGTCTGATAGTAGATGTCTGGTTGTAATTCAAAGATATCAAAAGAGACGGGATATAAGCGTATATCATGTATGTGGTGCAAAATAGGAAAGGATATAGTACGAACTGTAGTCTGCAAACCAGATGGAGGGGAAGTATCCCCGCCTCTGCCCTGTTCTGGTTATGCTAATACAGAAATCATAGCGACTAAGACAACTTTGTGTTGCTCATAAAGCTAATCCCACATAAGCCTTGTAACTGGACTAAGCTTTCATAAATATGGACGTGGTGGTGGCCAACTTGTGGTATTTATGCTTCTTACAGTGACAGTATAGCATATCAATAATACTTCTAATTTATCCACCAAACATTCCCTTGCATGTTTATTGGGGACACAATGTTTAAAGGGATAGTTACCTAGGAGGCAAAGGGGGTTTTACAGCTTTTGCCTGTTGTAAAAGGTTGGCCACCAGAAATGGCTTCTAGGACCTCCTAGGATCACAACCTATGTGGACAACCTCGCGAACTAGCTACTGGAAATCTACAGGACGGGTTTTAAGATATTTACCCCTTATGCAGCTAAATAGTGTGTTTCAGCCTTAGGGGTCATGAATACCCAGTCACACATCTTGCACGATTAAACCACAATGTCCTGCGGATTCCAGCTTGTTTTTTCATAGAGGTCTTCCCTAGAGTAATGTGCATCGTTTGATACCACATTTGAGCTTATTGCATACTTGATTAACGTGTCAAACTTCGTTACAACGTGATGCGTCACACACTGACATGAAATTTCGTATGTAGCGCGTATGTATAAAAGACAACTAAATTCTTCAAAATGAAAACTAGGCTATATTTCAATCTTTAAGAACTTAATTCACATTTTAAACAACTATTAAGAGCATTACACAATGATACTAAGTATGTAAATTAATAAACAATACAAAACGTAAGCAATAAAAAACAAGGAATTACATAAGAATACAAGTTGTTAATGTCATAATTTGTTTAGATTTGGTTAAACTACTATCAAATAATACAAAATATATCAAACAAATCACATATAAAGCTGTTATCCCTTGAATCAGATACAGGGGCGAAGGGAAATAGGTGTTGAAAAGACCAACCCTTCATCAATGTACTCCAAAAATAATTATAATCGTGGTCTAACCACCCGGTTTTGACGAATATCAATGTGTCTGTACTAGGCTTACAGGAGAAGATACCATCGTGAAGCTTGCAAAAGAGGTATTACAGATATGAACATAATTGGCTCATGTTAAAGGTTGGCCCATAAATGTCTCATAGGACCTTAGAAACACAACCTTGTTGGACAACTTCACGGACTAGCTGCCAGAAGTCCACAGGAAGCGGAACTTGAACAGCATCTACAACAAAAAACAACAATATTAAATGCAGCCACCTCTCCAGAGTTAAGATCTATGCTCCCTCTATGCTGCATCTCCATTCATCCAGCCAACACCATACATCTGGTCAGAATCGTGTCATCAGGGATAAAGAGGTTGTAGTCAAGGTCAATGATAATCGAACTAAGCACAGTGGTTGTTGATGTAATATGGCACCGGCCATCTCATAAACATGATAAAGGTGACACATTATTTTCAAGTGGTCACTGAATCGCATGCAAATCTGTTACTGAAAGAATGTCCTTAGGTACTGATATCATACACTTTTGTAAACTGGGCTCCAAAAGAAACTTATCACTTCTTCAGAGCGACGCTCACTAAAATCCATAGCTTCAAATTGAATCATATTTAGACACAGATAAGCTATCATTCTTCTTATGAAGCATATCTAAAAAATTGAAAGGTTGCTTTTGCCAAAAAAGAGACAAATGCGATGGAATCGCTACAGGTCACTTTACAAAAATCACAGAAACTGCTCGCTGCAAACCTCCACGAAAGGCGGTCTTATTCAGAACTTTCAATAGCTATTCATTCAACATCAAAGGCGGGTTATGTAACCACCAGACTGGCTATTGTCCGTACCGAGCTCCGTGCCTGGAAGGCAAGCAGTTTCTGTGATTTTTGACAAATTACCTCTTGCGATTTCACCTTATTTTATTCTTTGTTGATTACATCAAACATAATTTTGTTTAGATGTGCTTGCTGAGGAATATTATAGCTAATCTATGCCCAATTATGATTTATTTTTATGCTTTGGATTATAATGTGTGTCGCTCTGAAGAAGTGATAAGTTTCTTTTGGAACCCAGTTTAGTTACAGTAAGCCTGCATGAAGTCTGCTGAACAGGAGCAGAGAAATATGCCCTATCCAAATCAGCGAAAGTCTATGAAGTCAGTGGGAAATGTGCACATCCTGATCCACAGGAGTTCTTATATGGGTATTAGGCTATCAAAACAAACCTTTCGAGCTTCCCCTGTGAAAGGTGTTGTGATTATGGACAGATTGAACCTTCGCTTGGTCAAGCCATCTGTACATTGGTGTTAGATTCAAAGAAGAAGAAAGGAGTTGTTCTTACAGTGTAGATTTCGATGGAGGTTCCTGCCCTTCAAAGTACATAACAGTCATGAAGAGGCTGTTACAACGGTCTTACTTTACACATTCTACAAGAGAGTAGTTAACAGTTAACAGAGTCGACAGAGTAGTTCATGTCAATGACACTGACTTCATAAGCATAGGCATATATCATGGTTCAAGACGTCTCACTAATCTCTCAGAGATGTGGCCCGAGGACAGCCCAGAATAGGAACATGCAGAAATTGCTGGTAAAATACCCTGCCGATGAATTATTCAGATGACATTATCATTCAGACACGATAACTCACCATCATGGATGTGAACACCACCATAGCGGACCAGTTTAAAGATTCCAATCGAAAAACTGAGAGCTTATCAGTTGTTGAACAATAAGTCAATTCTCTTGCAGCTACTGCCTAGTGCCTACTAAAGAGGATGCTTTTCTTCTTCGCCTCAAACCGTAAGCGAAACATCGTGCACATAATTCGATAGTCCCTAAATGACGGAAAAGCAGTTCTAGTGTCAACTACCCAGCAAGCCTGGACAAGATGACATTATGTGGATGTGCCAGAATAACTGTTCTTTCTTGAAGAAGGCGGTTCCATGCTGCTGAAGTCGGCAAAAGATTTGTGTAACAATAGGAAATTACTTGAAATGTTTCGCCTTTGTGAAAGAACCAGTGCCATACAGCGCATATTGCAAAAACAACCACTGCTGTTCTTTCTGTAATCTTAAGACAAATCAGAAACATTTTGTTTCCTCTTGTAAGAACTTCACGAGGCTAGTTTTCCTACCACTTCTCATAATGCCAGATTCGTGAACAGAGTAGGACCCTGTTAGTGTCTTTATACCATGGGCGTCGATCTGTCATTGATACCCATTCATCAGGGGGGGATGATCTATTCATCCATCCCCCCCTGATGAATAGGTATTACGTAAGTATCGACGCCCATGCTTTATACACTTCTTTTTCACACTGGTATGGTTTTATTTGACCAGAACACTGCTCATTTGATATATTCCAGAAGGAATGTGCTGTTGCTGTGAACAGTTTGTGTTTCCACTGCTGCCATGACCACGACTACAGCTCTTTATCGCCGATGACACGACTCAGATCATGATATGGACTGGATAAACTAATGAATGGAAGTGCAGCATATACCTGGCAAAGATGTCTGCAGTGAGTGGTTTGGTGTAGACGGTTTTTTTCTTCTTGATGTGGACTTCCAGCTGATAATCCGCAAGGTTGTCCACCCAGGTTGTGTTCCTAGAAGGTCCTATAAGCCCCTTCTGGGGACAATAATGCCCCCTTTCAAGCTTCACAATGTACCTCTTTTAAGAACTAGTAAGAAACTCTGCTTGGAAGTTGTCATGTTACACTTCGTCCATACTGGGTGACGAGTAGTCCTCGATTATTCGATTATAGGTATTTTGGAGCCCATTGATGAGGTATGGTTGGTCTTTTGACCCCCCACCCCCCCCCCCCCCCCCTCCCCACACACACACACACATCCCCCGTATCTGATTCAAATGGTGAAAGGTTATGATGTTTTGAATGCATTTTCAAAAAATTGTATCGCAATTAAATACATTTTCACAAATTAATACATTGAGAACATATATTCTTATGTATTTGTTTGTTTTGTATTGCTTATGATTTGTATTGATTCATTTATTTACATAGCTGGTGCCGTTGTATAATGCTCTTCATAGGTATTTCAAAAGCGAATTAGTTTTTAAAGATACAAAATATCATTTGTTCTTTACTTTTAAGCATTTATTTGTATTTCATACATAAGCGCTGCACAAAATTTCACTTCCGTGTGTGACGCATCACTTTGTAACAACGAATGACACAGGAACCAAAAATGCAATATGCTCAAGTTTGGTATCAAACGATGCGCATCGCTCTGAGGAAGACCTCCAAGAAAGAAATAAGCTGTAATCCGCCGTGCACTGTGGTGTAATTGTGCAAGATGTGTGACTGGGCATTCATGACCCCTAAGGCTGAAACACAATATTTAGTGCATTAGGTGTGGTTTTCTTGAAACTCATCCTGTAGACTTCCAGTAGCTATTTCGCGAGGTTGTCCACCTAGGTTGTGATCCTAGAAGGTCCTAGAAGCCATTTCTGGTGGCCAACCTTTTACAACAGGCAAAAGCTGAAATCCTAAAAAAAATGGTGTTTTGCCCCCTGGGTAAGTTGAATTTTGGTATATAGGCCGCAGCACGAAATTTTGTTTGTGAGGTAATGAAAGGCTGAGGGTCAAATTTGAAAGAGCATACAATTGTAATGACATAATAAACCTTATTTGACTAAAATCGGTTACGAGGCGGCTGAAACATCCATAAACATGATAAATGTAACAATTTGTGATTTTTTTATTTATTGTACCTTTCGAGCTTGGTGGAGTTATAACTATTAGTTTGTATATAACTGTTATAACTATTTGGTTCCTAAAATTCAGTTTGACCAAAACTAAACTCTCTTTACCCAAAACTCAACTATTTGGAAAAATGTGTACCAATGAGAATTATACTACTTTACCAGAACATTGTGTTGTTGGTGCACGGGGCACGGGTGCACTAAAAATAAACGCCACTGTTCAGCGGTTAATTGTTTGTGCAAGCCTTCTTACAAAGTCCATAGTTGCTCTTAAGTGTTGACATAGATTATATCGAGCAAATACATCACCATGACAACGGACAAATATTAATACTAAGACAATAATAATATTCCAAAGGCTCTATTTAAGTTATTAAAGGCCATTATGCGTGTGGATGCTGCTCCACTGCGGGTCGCCATATTACAAGGATTACACTAGTCTACTTTGTGCGCACTCCGTATTCGCTGAGCCAGTTGGATTCTACAAGCCGTACGCATTGATTTCTCAAGATTGCACCGCGCGTCTGATTAACAAATCCGAACTACCTTTAAAACTAAAAATGCAACACAAAATAAGGGAACACGACTTGGAATTTTAATCGCAAAATTTTACTTTTTGCCTGTTTTGTCTTTCAATGGGGATATTTTATTGGTGATAAGAAACCTATTTAAACAAAGCCGATTATGCGATGTCATGCATGTAAAGTATCCTTCAAATATTCGCCAAAAATATTTCCAGTATATATATCACAATCAGTTACACATAAGCTGGAATGCACATTGCGTATCAATTATACATGAAAGTATATTAAAACATAACTGTATAACGCTATATACGTACAAGTCTGTTTGTTTGTTCATATATTCCGATGCTTCTTAGCAACATCCATACTGACATCACATACTCATCACATATACATCACATACTCGTCAGCATGAGTGCACTCATGTGAGCAATTATCACCGTCGTATTTTCCCTTTCGTTGTATTTAGTTTGTTGCAAGAAGCATCGAAATAATACACACCTCCGCCCCCCCCCCCCCCCCCCGCCTGACCACTACCCTCCCCCACTCAATATATACGAGTACCTCCGCATTCCCAACCGTCGCCCCTCACTTTCCTCCACGTCCCCCGGGGGGGGGGGGGGAATTAATGCACTTCTCCATTATTATATCATTACCATTTGTCGCGAATATTATGTAGAATTTCCCACAAAGGATGATTATGAGATCAACGTCCTCTAAACAGTGGCGTATACGTAGCTACGGGCATGGCAGAGACGGGATTGACATACAGTCCCTCTAAGTTCCGTTTGTTTGTTTTTTTTGTTTTTTTTTATTGTAAATTTATATAATCTCAGCTATACAATTCCTAAAACAATTCCCGCTCTAGAATAATTTTTTTTTTTTAATATTATTATTGCGGACTACTCTTATATGTATGTAATGTTTGTGTGTACTTGTACCGTTATGTTCTGATTTGCTAGGGGAAGTGCCCAATCCCCCCCCCCCCTCCCCCTTCTGTAGCTACGTTACATCAAGTACCGTGCCACTTCAATCGGTAAGCTCACACTTAACCACTGCTCAAAAACAGTTTGTTTTCTTCCGCATGTCACAAAATCAGTGTTCAGATATATATGTATCATGCAGAAGCTTACAGTGTAGCTATACGATGAGGAGGCCTGGGGCCACGTGTCCATTAAAGGGACATTTCCTCTTTTGCAAGCCAAATTTCAAAAGTTGCGAGGTTATTGTCTTATATGAAAGAAAATGTCATTTAACAGGATGCCTGAACATATTGGGGCTTGAAATCTCTTTTTCGTGGAGTTATAGACCTAAAACTAATAAACCCTCGTCCAACGTTTAATTGTGCATTATACGTGTATTCACCCGGTGAGAATGTTCGCACACGGATTCCACGGAGTACCACATTGCTATGCGTGACCCCTACGTGACCCGCGATAGCTACGTGACCCGCGCACAAATAACAACGGCATAAGCGAACACTAAACAAAATAACCAAACCTCGCTTAAACTGACTACATGTAATTATATATTCTTCATTTTTGAGATCGTTTTCCGTGACATACCTTTACAAAAGTCGGCTTCACAATACCTTTACAAGAATAAGTACAATATTGTTGTAATATTATGCTAAATCAGTTAAACTCCTTTATTGACCGATATATAGTTTGATGGAGGGAAGCATTCGTTTTTCATTTGCAGAATCCAAATTACAGGGCTGTTACATTCATCCCCATCCGTCAACTGGAAACTGTTCAGACGTTTTTTAAAAGAGGGCCTGTCCCTTTAAAGGAAATAAAGAATACAACGTACTTTGGCACTTATTCCATAGTTGATGACCCACATTTAGGGTCAAAAATCCGAAGCGTGATTGACATGTAATTGACAATTCATCGTCTTACGTCATCTACATAATTTCTTTTAAGTTCTTTAGATGACGTCACATTTTGGCGATTTACAAGGAGCGTTCCCATGACAAATAGATATTTACTAATTACCCCAAAATCGATTGATTTCCTGGGAAATGACTGCCAAATTATTTTTCTTGGGGAAAAACTACTTATAGAGCCTAATTGTGGAAATTATGCCATCTAGACGCCATAGTTCCTTTAAAAAGTTGGACAAAAATATCCAAGATGAAAAGGCATTTTCATTCGTAAATGATTATACATGTATTGATTTAACGCGTCTGAAAAACTTATCAAAATCAGACCTATGGCAAACAAATTGAAGAATGTTATTTCAAGGCATGCCAGGCGTTCCAGATTAGTTATGTTTCTTGGTGGGTTCAAGAGCCGAGGTAGATCACGTGCCCACTGTACAAAGTCTGACGATTTAAGATTCCCAAATTTGTTTTATTGTTTTATTGCCGCATTACGGTTCTAAATAGCCTCAGGTTTAGTATAGGATTACTGTAAATGTCTGGTTTGGTGTTGAATTTCAATTGCCCCTGGAGCAAATGTCACTGTATTGTACAGTTCCACATCATTTTATTTACAATACAGGTAAATCAGACATATTTAATCATTTATTCATAGTACAGTTCTGGTTAAAGTGATACAAGTAAAGTGTCTAACTCCACGAAAATTACTTGGAGCTTCCTCGTTTCTCTACTGCCGTGTTGTTTAGATTATGGTAAAATAATAATACAATAGGTTTAGATTTGTTCAAATGTCCTTTTAGTTTAAAGATAATTATCATTGAAAATCATCATCTCAAAACCGTTGCCTAACGGTTTTGGTAAAAAGTACAATTGCCGTAGCTGAACACACCCGGCCGGCGCGCCACGCGATCGATGTATCCGACTGTTGAGCCGAGAGCGCGCAAATTCTGTACCGTCTGTATACACGGGTGCGGATATCGTCAAACGGACGATTATTACTGCGACAAATCTACGGCAGTCCAGCAGTATTCGGTGATATAATATGAACTCAATATTCGGGGGTTTTTTCATTAGGTAAACAGTGATCGTTTTCTTTCAAACTTTCACAAATCTTTCAATTGTATTTTACAATGATTTTGATATAGAGTTGAAGTCTCAAATTTGTTTGCAATATCTGAAACTGTACAGGGATCAATTTAAATGGAATATAAGTTACTAAAACGTGTAAGTTTCTGACTATTCGAGCAATAAAAAAGGGTTTCATGGGAACGTTCCCCATTCAAGGGTCTTTGTAGCTCGACGGTTGAGCATCGGTCTAGCTATCCGGAGGTCTCGGGTTCGATTCCCGACGAAGCATATTTTGATTTGGTCATGTTGTATTTATTATCAATATTTATGATTAAATGATGCTTGAATGGTAAAAAAAAAACATATACACGGCTAGGTGTGCGGGCCGCGCCGTATTCGTTCAATAGGCAGCTGTTAACACAAGAAGGTGCCCTCCAGACACCTGAAAGTTTCAACCACTTTTTTTATTTATACATTTTAATGTGATGTTTAATCAATAATTAACAAATTAGTGCTATGTTTAGGGTTGAAAGGATGTAGTAACGTTGTCCAAATCCACAAAACTTACTCAGAAATCTAGTGGTTCCCTCATACCGCGTTGTATCAGTCAGTATTACCAATAGGTGCATGGAACAGGTTTCGGTTTTTTTAATTTGATCTATTGCATAAAGGATGAACTTGCATGACATTTGTCCCCTTTTTTCACCATAATGACAACGGTTATATGCAGAGTTGGGTGTTATTTCTAATTAATCATAATATCATTTAAGGCAAGTCCTCCAATTTATAAATTTATACTATGTATCATTATTAAATTGTTAAAGGAATAGTTCAGTTCTGGTAAGGAGAGTACAGTTTTGGTCAAACTGAATTTTAGTAACCAAAACCTGCATCATTACACATTACAAACTATTAGTTATAACTCGAAAGGAATACAAAATTACAAATGACTTAGTAAAGATCCTGTTATCATTCAAAAAGAGGCGTTCAAACTCAAGAGGGAGGTCTCTAAACATTAATTGGTTTGAACCATTTTGAATCAAATATTGTGCATGTGATGTTTTGTTGAAATAGTGATTAGATAGAAAGATAATCAACAACTATTTAAATACCTATTTTGTAACTTTTTGAAAAGAGGAAGCATTTTGTTTGAATTTTTAACGGCTGCAGGTTCAAAATTATTGAATAAGTGTGGGGCCCCACATTTATTATGAACATAGGCGTACCCAGGGGGGATTGGGGGTTGAAACCCCCCCCCCCCTTTGCCCCCAAAATGGCTGTTTTGGGGGGTTTGCACCCCCCCCCCCCTTTCAAATTTTAGCCGGTCTCGAGACCACTTACAAGCGGTCTCGAACCTCATTAACCTGGTCTCGGCCTCGAAAATTTGCGAAGAAACCCGGTGTCGGGCTCAAAAATGTTAAGATTTCTTGGTCTCGGATTCAAAAATTTTCCACGAGATATTATTGAAACAAATGGCAATTTTCGATGTTAAATTGCTACAATTTTCAAGCTCGCTGCGCTCGCATTCGTATATATATAATATTCTACAACCTCAGGTGTTTATTTATCCTTCAAAACGCAATATCATAACACGAATATACCCTTACAATAATATTGAAACAAATGGCAATTTCAGATGTTAAATTGCCAAAATTTTCCAGCTCGCTTCGCTCGCATTCCGAATATATAATATTCTACAACCTCGGGTGTTTATATATTACCCTTCAAAACGCAATAACATAACACGAATATACCCATACAATAATATTAAAACAATTGGCAATTTCCGATGTTAAATTGCTGAAATTTTCAAGCTCGCTTCGCTCGCCTTAATTACGCCATATCATAAGTCATAAACGAATATACCAATACAATAATATTGAAACAAATGGCAATTTTCCGATGTTAAATTGCTAAAATTGTCAAGCTCGGTGCGCTCGCATAATGTATATAATATTCTACAACCTCGGGTGTTTATATATTACCCTTCAAAACGCAAAATCATAACACGAATATACCCTTACAATAATATTGAAACAAATGGCAATTTCAGATGTTAAATTGCTAAAATTTTCCAGCTCGCTTCGCTCGCATTCCGTATATATAATATTCTACAACCTCGTGTGTTTATATAAAACCCTTCAAAACGCAATATCATAACACGAATATACCCATACAATAATATTGAAACAAAGCAATTTCAGATGTTAAATTGCAAAAATGTTCCAGCTCGCTTCGCTCGCATTCCGTATATATAATATTCTACAACCTCGGGTGTTTATATATTACCCTTCAAAACGCAATAACATAACACGAATATACCCACACGATAATATTAAAACAATTGGCAATTTCCGATGTTAAATTGCTAAAATTTTCAAGCTCGCTTCGCTCGCCTTAATTACGCCATATAATAAGTCATAAACGAATATACCCATACAATAATATTGAAACAAATGGCAATTTTCCGATGTTAAATTTCGAAAATTTTCCAGCTCGCTTCGCTCGCATTCCGTATATATAATATTCTACAACCTCGGGTGTTTATATATTACCCTTCAAAACGCAATAACATAACACGAATATACCCATACAATAATATTAAAACAATTGGCAATTTCCGATGTTAAATTGCTAAAATTTTCAAGCTCGCTTCGCTCGCATTCCGTATGTATATTATTCTACAACCTCGTGTGTTTATATATTACCCTTCAAAACGCAATATCATAACACGAATATACCCATACAATAATATAGCTCGCTTCGCTCGTCTTAATTACGCCATATCATAAGTCATAAACGAATATACCAATACAATAATATTGAAACAAATGGCAATTTTCCGATGTTAAATTGCTAAAATTGTCAAGCTCGGTGCGCTCGCATTCGTATATAATGTATATAATATTCTACAACCTCGGGTGTTTATATATTACCCTTCAAAACGCAATATCATAACACGAATATACCCTTACAATAATATTGAAACAAATGGCAATTTCAGATGTTAAATTGCTAAAATTTTCCAGCTCGCTTCGCTCGCATTCCGTATATATAATATTCTACAACCTCGTGTGTTTATAGATTACCCTTCAAAACGCAATATCATAACACGAATATACCCATACAATAATATTGAAACAAATGGCAATATCAGATGTTAAATTGCCAAAATGTTCAAGCTCGCTTCGCTCGCATTCCGTATATATAATATTCTACAACCTCGTGTGTTTATATATTACCCTTCAAAACGCAATATCATAACACGAATATACCCATACAATAATATAGCTCGCTTCGCTCGTCTTAATTACGCCATATCATAAGTCATAAACGAATATACCAATACAATAATATTGAAACAAATGGCAATTTTCCGATGTTAAATTGCTAAAATTGTCAAGCTCGGTGCGCTCGCATTCGTATATAATGTATATAATATTCTACAACCTCGGGTGTTTATATATTACCCTTCAAAACGCAATATCATAACACGAATATACCCTTACAATAATATTGAAACAAATGGCAATTTCAGATGTTAAATTGCTAAAATTTTCCAGGTCGCTTCGCTCGCATTCCGTATATATAATATTCTACAACCTCGTGTGTTTATAGATTACCCTTCAAAACGCAATATCATAACACGAATATACCCATACAATAATATTGAAACAAATGGCAATATCAGATGTTAAATTGCCAAAATTTTCCAGCTCGCTTCGCTCGCATTCCGTATATATAATATTCTACAACCTCGGGTGTTTATATATTACCCTTCAAAACGCAATAACATAACACGAATATACCCATACAATAATATTAAAACAATTGGCAATTTCCGATGTTAAATTGCTAAAATTTTCAAGCTCGCTTCGCTCGCCTTAATTACGCCATATCATAAGTCATAAACGAATATACCCATACAATAATATTGAAACAAATGGCAATTTTCCGATGTTAAATTGCTAAAATTGTCCAGCTCGCTTCGCTCGCATTCCGTATATATAATATTCTACAACCTCGGGTGTTTATATATTACCCTTCAAAACGCAATATCATAACACGAATATACCCTTACAATAATATTGAAACAAATGGTAATTTCAGATGTTAAATTGCTAAAATTTTCCAGCTCGCTTCGCTCGCATTCCGTATATATAACATTCTACAACCTCGTGTGTTTATATATTACCTTTCAAAACGCAATATCATAACACGAATATACCCATACAATAATATTGAAACAAATGGCAATTTCAGATGTTAAATTGCGGTTAATTGTTTGTGCAAGCCTTCTTACAAAGTCCATAGTTGCTCTTAAGTGTTGACATAGATTATATCGAGCAAATACATCACCATGACAACGGTCAAATATTAATACTAATACAATAATAATATTCCAAAGGCTCTATTTAAGTTATTAAAGGCCATTATGCGTGTGGATGCTGCTCCACTGCGGGTCGCCATATTACAAGGATTACACTAGTCTGCTTTGTGCGCACTCCGTATTCGCTGAGCCAGTTGGATTCCTCGCGCCGTACGCATTGATTTCTCAAGATTGCACCGCGCGTCTGATTAACAAATCCGAACTACCTTTTAAACTAAATATACAACACAAAATAAGGGAGCACGACTTGAAAATGGGATAGTTGTATTGGTGATAATAAACGTATTTAAACAAAGCCGATTATGCGATGTCAGGCACAGGACTGGTCATGCATGTAAAGGATCCTTCAAATATTCGCCAAAAATATTTCCAGTATTTATATCACAATCACTTACACGTAAGCTGTAATGCTCATTTCGTATATACAAAAATATACATACAACAGTCAATTTAAAACTTAACTTCATAACGCTACGTACATGTCTGTTTGTTTGTTCCGATAGGCCGGTGCTTATTGGCAACATTCATGCTGATAACATACTCGTCCACACTAAATGAGTGAACCGTTCACTTGTCGCCGTCGAATTTTTCTTTAATTTTATTTAGTTTGTTGCAAGAAACATCGACATGTTGCACAGTGAATGAATTCAACCTGCTCATGAAAGCAGAATGATGAAAGTAGGTAAAGTGCAAATTATATTGTCATATAAATCACAAAAGTGAGTACATTGTTTAAAGCTAATTACACCATTTTGTAACGCCCCCCCCCCCCCGAACGATCACGCATAATTGTTCGTATAAGTTATGTATACAAATATGTTCCATTGTATTAACTGTCATATTAAAACTGTTAAATAAAAGTCAATGGTCACGAAATGTATTCGACTGAATTAATTCATTAAAATAGCAGGCAATTTATATATGGATGTCCATAACAAACGTTGTTTAGTTTTGATAACTAAGAATAAACTTACTACTATTAAACGTTGTGCTAAAAAACATTATATTACATATGTGTTTGATTCTGCAAAGGGAAATATTGCTAATACTTGGAAAGAAAATTATTGAAAATAAACTTTATTTTTAAAAATGTGTTCAGATATAATACAAAAATATGCACAAATAAAGATATTGTTGAACCTTTAAATGCATACTTTATTGCGTATATACACTAAATTAATGCGTACACTTCAATCGGTATTCGGTAATATCTTTTGAACGCATAGGCGTACCCGGGGGTGAAAAATCGATACGAAGTAACACGATGCAACACGACCTAAGCGATTTTCTCGACGAATCTCAAATCGTTGCGAGTCGCCGTGAAAACCGTCAGTATGTGATTCGGTTTGACCAAAACTGTACTCTCTTTACCAAAACTCAACAATCCCTTTAACCCTAATAGGGCCGGGGGGGGGCCATAATGGCCCCCCCCCCCCCCCCCCCCCTCCGCGATTTTTGTTATTGCTCCAAAACGCTGTAAGATGACGCGCCGCTGCTCCGTGACATTTTTTCTTTCGGGTCTTGCGCACATTTTAAAACAAAAAATTCGAAAATCGGACATACCGTGACAAAGTCACGTGACCTTTTGTCTATGCATGTCAGCCCGAAAATCGCTCAATTTCGTGATTTGTGTACAAAACATATGGAAATATCAATTTTCGTAAAATGAGGTTTATCATTGGTTATTCAGTGTTGTTTACATTTATATGTTGTTTTGGGGGGTTCAAAATACCTAAATTATAGTTACAAATAAAATAAACAACAAAAACAATAAAATACATAAGTTTAAAAAAACAAAGAAATACATAAGAAATTATCAAAACAATAGAAAACACAAGGAAGAACCTGGCTCTTCCTAATTTTGTTGTCGTATTATTATTCCACATGCTCTAAAGAATATATATAGTGAAAACCATAGTTTAATTATGAATAATATATGATTTATGGGTAAAAATATGAATTTCATGACTTATTTGCATAAATTACAATAAATATGCAAATTAATGAGTTTTTCAAATTGTTAAAAATTACATTGTATTCTATACACTTCACTTATCATGCGTGCACATTTTCGCGGCGATCGGCAGCTCCGCGGCCGAGATCTTGGGGGGGGGGCTATCAATTTTGGCTCTTTAAGGGGAGCAGTGGGGTATTATTTGACACTTTGGCATACTTTTGCTTTGTCATGAGTATCTGTAAAACCATTAAACCTACCGACCATACATTGCTGGAAAGTTTAGAATAAGGGGAATCCAAACAAACTAAATTAAAGGCCATTGGACTTAAGATAAGATTAAAAATCATATGGAGAAAAATACAATTGTATACTTTTAGCAAGTCAACATTTAGACGCATCTCATCAGAGGTATAGGGGATATGCATTCTACATTTTAAAGATAGATATTATGATGCTATACCAACAAATTAATGTTAGCATCTTACATATTCAGCTATATTCCTAGTTCAAAGAACATTTTGCTAAAAATTCGGAATTACATGTTAAATGTTCATATTTGGGTTTACAAGGGTTTACAATGGTTACCTTTAAAGGCCATCATTAATCTGTTCATATACAATTTTGGCAATTTGAATTGTGCTTTCATTGGTCATATGATTATGATAAGGTATGAGAGAACCACAATAGTTCCAAGTAAATGTTTAGGATTTTGACAATGTTACTAAGTCCCTGTAATGTGTATGTATTTGTATTATACAAATATTAAGTAGCCAGTAGGATTTTTAGATAATGAAACTATTCTTCAATGTAAGGGGCTTGCAACGAATTCCCAAGTCTATGAAGTGTTGGGTTGCGTGACCCAACAGTTTCTTGATGCAATCCACGAAAGCTCACGTAAATTTATAGCAGCGTTCAGCTGCAAGTCAACATTTGTAAAAATTCACGCTCGACACTCGTGACACGTCTTTAGAATTATTCTAATAACAGTAGAAATAATGCAAATTGTATGGTTGTACATTTACTAAATGACAGAACTGCATATCATCGTCTCAGATTACTCTGAATTATGCACATAAATAACATAAACATAATGATTGAAATGATTTGATAAGGGGTTTTGGCATGTTCGTCGACATATTTAACCCTTTTGTGCATGTATGTCTAGTCTTAGTAACAAGCGCTTGCAATTTTAATAATCTTGATTAAACACTCACGTCACGTTTTGGTAAAGGCGACTATTCGTGTTTTTACCGACGTGGAAAACAACGAATGGTAGGCCCTACACTTCGTAAATTAGAGTCACCTGTTTTACAAAATAGCGCAAACGTGAACGTGATACGTGAGACGTGAAACGTGACTATTCGTTGCAAGCCAACATATGTACATAATCCCTTTAACCCTAATAGGGCCGGGGGGGGCCATAATGGCCCCCCCCCCCCCCCCTCCGCGATTTTTGTTATTGCTCCAAAACGCTGTAAGATGACGCGCCGCTGCTCCGTGACATTTTTTCTTTCGGGTCTTGCGCACATTTTAAAACAAAAAATTCGAAAATCGGACATACCGTGACAAAGTCACGTGACCTTTTGTCTATGCATGTCAGCCCGAAAATCGCTCAATTTCGTGATTTGTGTACAAAACATATGGAAATATCAATTTTCGTAAAATGAGGTTTATCATTGGTTATTCAGTGTTGTTTACATTTATATGTTGTTTTGGGGGTTCAAAATACCTAAATTATAGTTACAAATAAAATAAACAACAAAAACAATAAAATACATAAGTTTAAAAAAACAAAGAAATACATAAGAAATTATCAAAACAATAGAAAACACAAGGAAGAACCTGGCTCTTCCTAATTTTGTTGTCGTATTATTATTCCACATGCTCTAAAGAATATATATAGTGAAAACCATAGTTTAATTATGAATAATATATGATTTATGGGTAAAAATATGAATTCCATGACTTATTTGCATAAATTACAATAAATATGCAAATTAATGAGTTTTTCAAATTGTTAAAAATTACCATTGTATTCTATACACTTCACTTATCATGCGTGCACATTTTCGCGGCGATCGGCAGCTCCGCGGCCGAGATCTTGGGGGGGGGGCTATCAATTTTGGCTCTTTAAGGGGAGCAGTGGGGTATTATTTGACACTTTGGCATACTTTTGCTTTGTCATGAGTATCTGCAAAACCATTAAACCTACCGACCATACATTGCTGGAAAGTTTAGAATAAGGGGAATCCAAACAAACTAAATTAAAGGCCATTGGACTTAAGATAAGATTAAAAATCATATGGAGAAAAATACAATTGTATACTTTTAGCAAGTCAACATTTAGACGCATCTCATCAGAGGTATAGGGGATATGCATTCTACATTTTAAAGATAGATATTATGATGCTATACCAACAAATTAATGTTAGCATCTTACATATTCAGCTATATTCCTAGTTCAAAGAACATTTTGCTAAAAATTCGGAATTACATGTTAAATGTTCATATTTGGGTTTACAAGGGTTTACAATGGTTACCTTTAAAGGCCATCATTAATCTGTTCATATACAATTTTGGCAATTTGAATTGTGCTTTCATTGGTCATATGATTATGATAAGGTATGAGAGAACCACAATAGTTCCAAGTAAATGTTTAGGATTTTGACAATGTTACTAAGTCCCTGTAATGTGTATGTATTTGTATTATACAAATATTAAGTAGCCAGTAGGATTTTTAGATAATGAAACTATTCTTCAATGTAAGGGGCTTGCAACGAATTCCCAAGTCTATGAAGTGTTGGGTTGCGTGACCCAACAGTTTCTTGATGCAATCCACGAAAGCTCACGTAAATTTATAGCAGCGTTCAGCTGCAAGTCAACATTTGTAAAAATTCACGCTCGACACTCGTGACACGTCTTTAGAATTATTCTAATAACAGTAGAAATAATGCAAATTGTATGGTTGTACATTTACTAAATGACAGAACTGCATATCATCGTCTCAGATTACTCTGAATTATGCACATAAATAACATAAACATAATGATTGAAATGATTTGATAAGGGGTTTTGGCATGTTCGTCGACATATTTAACCCTTTTGTGCATGTATGTCTAGTCTTAGTAACAAGCGCTTGCAATTTTAATAATCTTGATTAAACACTCACGTCACGTTTTGGTAAAGGCGACTATTCGTGTTTTTACCGACGTGGAAAACAACGAATGGTAGGCCCTACACTTCGTAAATTAGAGTCACCTGTTTTACAAAATAGCGCAAACGTGAACGTGATACGTGAGACGTGAAACGTGACTATTCGTTGCAAGCCAACATATGTACATATATAGCATGTATGATTTAAATTCGTATACCATAGAAACCCGCTGTGGAGCACCTCATGATTTTAACGTGTCTTGTTTTTAAAGAGCGCTCTTTGAGTCCAAAAGGGAGATATTAATCAAGAATGCAAATACTGGTGATGAATAATTGAATATTCATGAGAATAATAATGAAGGTGAATCTCATGAAAAACGCCGCCTAAAAATAGACAAACGATGTGTTGTTACGCACACCTTAAATTCGACGTTGCCACTGACAACCTGCCCCTTCGGTAACAATATCTGACATGTGCATTGGCATCATTCACCCCCTGAACAAAAGTTATTGCTGCATACATCAGAGCGCTTGACAACAGACAATGCTTATCTGACCTTTCATAGAATTGAAATTGAAATTGAAATTGAAATGTTTTTTTTGAAAATAATATCATTCGCAGCCACATGGCTGAATTGCAGATACTTTACAAAGACAATACATAATTAAAATAACTTAACTTCAACCTCAAAACAAGGAGCTCCTTAAGTAGACAATTAAATATTGAACATAATAAACATGGTACGATTGAACAAAAAGAAAAACAGTATTACAAGGACAATAAACATTTAACACAGAGATAAAAGGTATGATCGCTAAGATTAAGTTTTAAATTGCAATAAGATATTTTTAAGTAGCCCATCATACATTTTAATTATAACCCAGTCTCCAATTTAACTAACATACCAATCATTTTATTTTGCTTATATAAATATCATATTCTATATTCTATACCTCATCAAAATTATTCATCATAAAAAAATGTAATTTTGGCAATTATAATTTATATGAGAGTAAATCTATTATTATATAGATCCAATAAGTATTTGTTCAGTGTGTTATACATGTGTATTATTATTCATCATAAAAAATTAATATTCATCATGAGGGGAGCAATTTGGGCAATTATTTATATTTTAAAAATATACAAAATACTATAATGTAAATCCTATAATAATCAATTCTACGAGTTATATAAACTAGAGCACATACAATATAATAAAAATGATGCGTAACAAGTTAAAAATAGTAGTTGTTTCTTTAGAGTATCAGTCGATATAAACCTCCCAACCCAACACAGCAATCTGCAGCAACCCCCATTGATGTGTACAACTCAATAGGGATTACTGCACACAAACGTCAGCTGGGGGGAAGCCTAACTCGACCAACTCTGTACTAATGTAGAAAATTGCTTGTTTACACATGTATCATATATCAATTTAAAAAATGAAAATAATGAATGTGGTGTCAAAAGAAATGTGTGTCTTGGGTGATGGTGATTGCATGACAGTGATGATGATGACGGTGATGATAATGATGGTGATCATGATGCTGAAGATGAGATTGATGAGGTTGATGAGCATGGTGTTGATGGTGACTTTGATGGGGATGATCATGGTGACGACGATGGTTGTGAAAATGATAACATTGTTGGGGATGACTTTGGTGGTGATGATGGTGATGATGACATGGATGATAGAGTAAATGCCAATTAGCGAAAATGATGGTGATTGCACTTGTCCAAACACAGTAGTGATAAAACATATTGCACATTTAGTTTTGGATCAAAATACTATAATGTAATCACTGATTAATCATAATAATGAAACATGCGATAGTAGGAGAAGGCAATAGTACTATAAGTTTCCTTCGTCAAAATTACTGACATTAAAATAAGTTTGAAGAAGGTGATAGTGTACAGACAGCCTGTCGGAAAACTTGAGAACAATTAAATTACGTTAATTTGTTTAACAATGATATCATATGTGGGAGTGGGCTATTTTGGTGCCTGGATGTGCGGGAACGAGGTATAGTATAAGTTTGTTTTTGTCTAGTTTGATGGGTATGCAGGTTCTGAGGGGGGAGGAGGTGGTGCAGTTTACTAGAGGGAATAAGTATGGATTTGGCAAATGAAATACAAAGTTGTTTTCTTCTTTCTTCCAATGTTTGTAAGTTGCACATCCGTCTTGCTTCGTCGTACGTGGTGTACAGTGTTCCCAGGATTATTCTGAGAGTGCGTTTTTGGATACGTTCTAGGGCACTTCGCTGTTTGATGAAGCAAAATCGATAACATGTGTTCTTTCAAACTTTAACAAATATCACCTCATTCAGCCTCGGAGGTATAGAGATAAAGAACGATAACAAATTACGTAACATTATGAAGTTTGTTAGTTAGCTCTCCGACAAAAAATTGTGTCCTAAACCTATGAACCTGGTGGAACTGATTCGAATCTTTATAGGTGTTCATTTTTATTGAATTAATTTTTTTAATTTAATTAATTTATTTTTATTTAAATTAAACGTTACATTCATTTATATCTTTGCTTTTTAATTTCCTAACCAAATTTATTAAGATTTTTCTTTTTTTCTGTTTCTTTTATTTCATTTGTCTGTAATTAATTGTGTCTGTTATTATCATAAATCTTGTTTTTCATAATAATTTTTCTTTTTTTCATCATAATTATGTAACATGTATTTAATGCCAATGTTGCACTGAGTAGTCTGGAAGCCGCTCGGTGTGGATATAGTGATCATCGGATCCATCGTGAGCCCCTGAAATGCCGCATTTAGGTGATATTTGTTAAAGGGATAGTCGAGTTTTATTTCAGAGGGCGATACACAAATTTATTTGTTGTGAGCTAATGAAAAACTGAGTGTTAAATTTGAGAGATGACAGAATAAACATCAACATCGGTTCAGAAATGGCTGAATTATCCGTAAACATAACCTATTTGTAATAATTGTGGGGCCCCACAATAATACGATAATTTTGAACAGCTGTTAAATTACTTTTTATTATTTTTCTCTTTTCAACATTTTACTAAAAAGGTTATTAAATAATAGTTGATTATATTAAATTTTACAGTCTCTGATTTTATATTTTCAGTGCACAATATCATTTGTTCTATTGTGTTTCATGTATACCATATGTTAATTTCGTTGATGCAGCGGATAATCAACTCAATAAAACAAAGCAACTAAGGGCGTGTACTTACGGTTTCAGATTTTACGTTTAACAGTTATCCTCTGTAGTCGCTTCTGCAAATTTGGTGCAAGTTATTCACTATGTCTCGTCTCGTCCGTCTTGACATTGCTACAGCATAAATGTTCCAGTCTGTTGTCATAGTAGTAAGAACAGCAAAAGTCTGATAGTAGATGTCTGGTTGTAATTCAAAGATATCAAAAGAGACGGGATATAAGCGCATGTCATGTATGTGGTGCCAAAGAGGTCGACGCCGAAACAGCTCGATCCCTCTTTGCAGCTTATGCTTCAGCAATCCTGTATCGGCTATGACAGCTTCATGAATACTATGAGTTATTAAACAATCCAAATGTAGACTTCACGTTGTGATTTTAACAAAGACAACGAAGGGTCCCCATCATCAATGTAGATACACCTGGCATCAATTCAGGTAGAAGAAATCAGACCGAGTAAAATGTCACCTTCATACAATCTGTTAAGCCAAATGATATGATAAACTGTTAAAATATTATATCCAAAGCTGATTAGCCGTTAGTTAGCGGGCGCCTTATCCATCGATGGCCGTATCGAAGAGCTCATGTGGGGACATTGCGGGGGTGTAATGTAAATACATGGGATGTCAAAGGTACTTGGTGCCATTTGCATATGCGATATGGAAAGGCTATGAACTGGTTATAGTAATTTTCTTTACTGGTCTGCAAACCAGATGGAGGGGAAGTATCCCCCCCTCCCCCTCTAGCCTATTCTGGCTATTGGTAATACAGAAAATCATCTCATTGAGTAGACTGAATTCATATATGTTATTTTTTTTTTTTTCCCCTCTTCTACTTTCTTTCCATTTTCTTCAAAATCTGCTGCGACATGGTATGAGTGTAATTTTGCATGGTAGTTGGGGGGAGGGGGGCGGGCGGGTAGGGTGGGATCACGAATGTAGTTTTATGTATGAATATTTATTTCCGTCAATGTGTATGTAATATATTGTTTTGTATTAATATGTGAAAGGACCCTATTACAAACTTTTTCTTCCTAGGTGTCCCTAACCATTCATTATATTTTACATTGTACAACAGCATTTATGTATAAACTTTGTATTTGATTTTTAATGATTTGGTTGAATAAATTGTACTTGAACTTGAATAGCGAAGTTTGTGTTGCTCATTAAGCTCTATCATCCCACATAGGACTTTTAACTAGGCTATTGGTGTGGTTTCATAAATACGGACGTGGTGGTGGAACAACATGTGGTAATTTTACTTCGTATAGTGCCTGTAGCATAACTACAGTACTTATAATTCAACCACCAATGATTCCTTTACATGTTCATTGGGGACACAATGTTTAAAGGGATAGTTAAATTTTGGTATAGAGGGCGCTGCACGATTTTTTTTTTGTGAGGTAATGACAAGCTGAGTGTCAAGTCTGAAAGGGATACAATAATAATGACAGAATAAAATTTAGTTGATCAATATCGGTTCAGAGACGGCTGAAAAAAACATAAATATCACACAATTCGTAATTATTGTGGGGACCCACAATAATTCAATTATTCTGAAACACGCGTAACAAAAATTGTTTACACTTTTAAAAAATTACAAAAAAAGATGTGTGTCAATAGTTATTGATGATCTCTATATTGAATAATTATGTTAACAAATCATCATATGTACATTTTAGTATCATAAATGGTTAAAACAATAATTTTTAGAGAGTTTCCTTTGAATTTTAATGGCTGTTTTGTAATGATAACATGCTTATTACTAACTCGTTGACAATTTGTTATACCTTTCGAGCATGGTGGAGTTATAACTATTAGTTTATAACGCAACTGTGCAGGATTTGGTTCCAAAAATCCAGTTTGACAAAAACTAAACTCTCTTTACCAAAAACTCAACTATCCCTTTAACAGGCTAGGCGAACAAAATTCCGAAAAAATTGTGTTGTTGGTGAACGGGGCACTTGTGCACTAATTAACGCCACTGTACAACGGTTTGTTTGTGTAAGCCTTCTTAATACGAAGTCCATCTTTTACTTTTAAGTGTTTACATCACCATGACCACGGTTAAATATTAATACTAAGACAATAATATTATTCCAAAGGCTCTATTTAAGTGGCAAAATATCATCATGCGTGTGTATGCTGCTACACTAGTTGTCGCCATATTACACTAGTCTAGTTTGTGCGCACTGCATAACACTGGGCCAGTTGGATTCATCGCGCCGTACGCATTGATTTCGCAAGATGGCAACGCGCGTCTGATTAACAAATCCGAAATACCTTTTAACCATAACCAGGCCGGGGGGGGGGGAGGATTCCACCCCCCCCCCCCTTCCTCGACTTTTCGCGCGATAATTCCGCAACGCGCGCAGGTATTGCCGCGCGACTTCATGAGTTTTTACATTGAGGTCTTGCGCAACTTTTGAGATCAAATTTGCGACGACCAGGTATACCGTTCTAAAGTCACGTGACCTTTTGTAAGTGAGCATCGGCCCGAAAATCGCAAAATATTGTGATTTGTGTACAAATCCTATGGAAATTTATTTTTTCCTAGAAAAGACAAAAACCTTCATTATTTTTCATTCTAATCACTGCAATCATTTATTTTGGGGCTAAAAATTGTTGGATAGTGGTCAATAATTTATTCCATTACAAAAAAAAAAATTTCCAAAAACAAAGAAATACATTAGAACAATTTTTAAATGTTCAAAACCTGTTAATTAAATCTTAAAGAATATTCATGCACAAAATTAGCATACTCTGAGCAATATGTAGTGATTTACAGACAAAAAGGGCATATCTGCATGAATTTGCATAATTAATTAGAAAATTTATTATTTTCAAAAAAATAACAATGCAATGTTGTAGATTATGTTTGCAAGCTATCTGCGTGCAAATTTTGTGGCGACCGCGCGTTCGACGGCCGAGATCTCAGGGAAGGGGGGTGGAATCCAGCCCTATTTGGATGGTAAACATTTTGATTTGGAACAATTTTATTTGGTCTATTTATGAAAAGTACAATTAAAAATCTCCAATCTAAGCCAGAAAATAATCACTTTCGGCCCCCAAAATGTATAACATTGATAACGAAATCCTTAAGTTGTCCTTTTAATAGCTACCCGCCACCCCACAATGTATGTATTTTCTTAAAGCTTAGAATCCATGGATCATTTTAAGATAAAAATCTCAATTTTGGTGAGAAAAAAAAAATAAATACCCCACTGGGCCCCTTAAACAAAGCCGATTATGCGACGTCATGCATGGATAAGGTATGCTGCATATATTCGCATATATTCGCCAAAAATATTTCCTGTATATACATATCACGATCAGTAAAATAAGCTGGAATGCTCACGGCGTATATTCATATAAAACAGTAAATTAATAACCTCATAACGCTACGGACATGTTTGTTTGTTCAGATAGGCCGGTCTTCTTGACAACATCCATACTGATAAATAATATACATCACATACTCATCGAAATTACATGAGTGCAGAGTACATGAAAGCACTTGTCGCCGTTGTAATTTTTATTTAATTTTATTTATTTTGTTGCAATAAGAATCGTTATAATATACATCTCCGATCTTCGCCCACCCCCCCCCCACCCCAGACCGACCGCTGCCTCTCCCCTCCCCTCCACTCACCTCCTCACCCCTTTGCATGCCCAACCGTCGCCCTTCACCCACAAGCATCCCTCAACCTCACACGTTTTATATTGGCAATGTACATGAGTATCTTCGCCCTCCTTGCCAGACCACCTGCCCCAGCACCCCCCCCCCCCCCCCCCCCCCCCACTCCCCAACATCCCTCCACATCCCCTGTGGGGAGGGATACACACGTATACACACGAGTAACTTCGCCCCCCCCCCCCCCCCCCTCCTTGCCCGACCGCTCCCCCCAGGCCCCACCCCCAGCATCCACCAGGAGGGATCCGAGCAGCCGTCCTCCGGATTGGGAGAGAGATACAGACGTCGTATATAGGGGTCATTCCATGTCAAATCACCCAATGGATTTCATCGCACCCCCTCCGAATTTGCTAATATTTGGTATGTATGATATTTCAACCTTTTAAAGCTCAAATATTTAATTTTTAGCCCAATCCGCCCAACGGTTTTGGCGCTATGGTCGATTCTTATGGGGGAGTTTTGTAAGAAATGGGCGTTGGCACCATTTTTCAAATGGCAATTGTCCGTTAACTGTTGGGTCAATTTATGTTGTGATGGTGTCATTGGACTGGGGATGTTATATGCAATCCATTTATGCCATTTGTTTTCATGCATGAGCGAGTTTGGATACGATAACCTTTGACCTTAGTCTTTGACCTTCCGTTTTACCTCGTGGATCAAATAATTTTGAGAATTTGTTTGGCTTAAATGTTGTCTTGATATAATTTCTACAACATATGAAAGAATTGGAGATATATTATTTCTTGTTTTTTCTACAGCCTTGTTTTAAGTTTGAAAATTTCATGTAAAATTGAATTATTTTAGACCTACACCCATGTCCAAGAATTCTATAGGGGTGTATTATGTATGAAAAAGACCTATTCAAAGTCATGATTAGAGGCCTATTCACACCCTGGCTTACCACAGTTAAATAGACCTGCTAATCCCCATACAATAGAAATCCAGACAAATGGCATCTATTGATGTTGCAATGATACCACATGTTTCTAACCTGACAAGGGCCCTGGGCAGAATCAATTGTGAGCCAGATCAAATGTTCTTAATGCACACATCTGATTGGTTGAAATGCAGAAAATGTCTCCCTCTGCAACAGGGCCTAGGTGTAGTTCTTTTCTTGAATACAATCTTTCAAGTTCAAGTTCAAAATGCAAACTTGTACATCAATCATGAAAGCAAATATCTACAGGTATCCCTTTTCAATGAATTTCATGTTTCTATGCAACATTTTATGCAATTAAGTTACATGATTTGCAATCTGTAACAATTCAAACCTGATTCTTTCCAACTAAACTGAACACAAAAGTAACTACCCCTAGACAACTGCTCATAATTTCATAACCAATAATTGTTTCAATATGTCATTTTACCACAATAAATATACAGTTGTTTTGTGTGAAAATCAAACGGCATTGTTTCACAAACCATCAATGATGCATTAAGCCATACGTATGTGCTGTTTCACAAAAAAATGGACAGGCATGTGCAAGTTCTTGTGACTTTTGAAATTGGGTCATTTGTCTTTAATCTGTGCTCATTCAGCATCTCTCATTTCCACACATAATGTACAAAACAACTGTAGAAATATTGTAGTAAGATGACATCTTGAAACAATTATTGGTTATGAAATTATGAGCAGTTGTCTAGGGGGTAGTTACTTTTGTGTTTGAATTTTTACAGATTGCAAATCATGTAACTATTGCATAATATTGCAAACTATTGCAATTTATGGTGCATAGAAACATGAAATTCATTGAAAAGGGATACCTGTAGATATTTGCTTTCATGATTGATGTACAAGTTTGCATTTTGAACTTGAACTTGAAAGATTGTATTCAAGAAAAGAACTACACCTAGGCCCTGTTGCAGAGGGAGACATTTTCTGCATTTCAACCAATCAGATGTGTGCATTAAGAACATTTGATCTGGCTCACAATTGATTCTGCCCAGGGCCCTTGTCAGGTTAGAAACATGTGGTGTCATTGCAACATCAATAGATGCCATTTGTCTGGATTTCTATTGTATGGGGATTAGCAGGTCTATTTAACTGCGGTAAGCCAGGGTGTGAATAGGCCTCTAATCATGACTTTGAATAGGTCTTTTTCATACATAATACACCCCTATAGAATTCTTGGACATGGTGTAGGTCTAAAATAATTAAATTTTACATGAAATTTTCAAACTTAAAACAAGGCTGTAGAAAAAACAAGAAATAATATATCTCCAATTCTTTCATATGTTGTAGAAATTATATCAAGACAACATTTAAGCCAAAGAAATTCTCAAAATTATTTGATCCACGAGGTAAAACGGAAGGTCAAAGACTAAGGTCAAAGGTTATCGTATCCAAACTCGCTCATGCATGAAAACAAATGGCATAAATGGATTGCATATAACATCCCAGTCCAATGACACCATCACAACATAAATTGACCCAACGGTTAACGGAAAATTGCCATTTGAAAAATGGTGCCAACGCCCATTTCTTACAAAACTCCCCCATAAGAATCGACCATAGCGCCAAAACCGTTGGGCGGATTGGGCTAAAAATTAAATATTTGAGCTTTAAAAGGGTGAAATATCATACATACCAAATATTAGCAAATTCGGAGGGGTGCGATGAAATTTTCACTTTTTTTGGATGATTTGACATGGAATGACCCATAGGCAATACATCTAAATATCTCGTTTAAAAAAATGTAGTGAAATCATCTTTTATTTAAAGGGGTAGTACAGTTTTGGTAAGGCTGAACTTTAGTTACTAAAACCAGCACAATAACACTACAAACTAATAGTTATAACTCCACCATGAGCGAAAGGTATAGAAAATTAGAAACGAATAAGTAAAAAGCCTGGTATCATTCAAAAAGAGCCATTAAAACACAAAAGTGCGCTATCTAAAAATGCATTGGTTTCAACCTTTTTTCATACAAAATTATGCATGTGATGTTTGGTTGAAATATTGATTAAATAGAGGGATTATCAACCACTATTTAAAAACTGCTTTGAATTTTTCGAAAAAGTGATAAAGGTATGGTGACAACTGGAAAACTGCCTCAAAATTGTGTTTTACTGTATCTAAGGTAGATTTTCATGAAGATTACTAATACAAACATATTTTCCTCGTGGAAAACTCGGTAAAATACAAAATCAACTTGTAAAATCACTTTCGAACTCCCGTAAAAAAAGTCCGGGCGAGAAACAAAAGGACGTCATCTTTGTGACGTCACATGCAGGCAATCGCAGTTTAGCTCGGTCATAGACGTACACGCTGAGTGCAATACTCACGTTGACACAGAGATATTATTTCCATTTGTTTCAATATTTGCAAACAGTTGCTTAGGTTTATATCATGGACGATATACACTCAGATGTGTAGCTGCATCCTGCTACAATTCATTTCTTAGCAATTATTAAGCACTTTCAGTTAAGCCTCAATTTACAAGCAAAAACGAGTTTGTTTTACTAGCAAGTCATATAGGCTCTGCATGTAAACCATGCACATTCCTCCGTGTTGCGGTCTGCTTGTGATGTCATGGATCGGGTGACACGTGCGCACATTCCAGCTCTGCTATAAATGACTTTTTTAGGAGCATGGAACGCCGATGCAAAATAAAGCATGAAAGCATGAAATTTCCCTTTTTTCCAACTTAAGGATTTCTTTGAAAAAAAGAGTGTGGTATATCAATAAAGGCACATATTTAAAGCTATAAACCTGAATCAAAGCCGGGATTTTCCCCCTCATTTAAGCATTTTTTTAATTTTTGTTTAAATCATCGAATAAATTTGGGGCCACAAATTTATTACAATCGGATATATTTATTGATATTTCAGCCATTTCTGAATCGATTTTGACAAAATAAAGTTTATTCTGCCATCAGAATTGCATGTTCTTTCAAATTCGACGCTCAGTTTTTCATAACCTCACAAAGCTAAACAATTATGAATAGTGTCTTTTCCAACAATACGTATACGTACCTGACAGCTTTAAATAGGTTTTGTCAACAACTGGAATGTGACGGGTAGAATCAATGCACTTGTTCGTTATTGATATCAATACCACTTTTCGGGAATCTAAAGGCTTAGTTCCAAAAGGCGCTAAATCCACTTTCCATCTAACGATCTAACGATTTCCGTTCATGAAACGGCTATGCAGCTATCTAGAAATCCAAATCTTAGAAATTACACAATTAGAATAAAAATATGGAACGTTTCATTTTCATATTTCCATAGGCATGTGTACAAAGTTGGATACAGATAACTGTTTTCTCGAAAGTTGCAAAAGTGGATTGTGCGCCTTTTCGAATTAAGCTCTTCAATTATAGAATTTCATTAAAATGACGATTATGAGATCAACGTCCTCTAAACAGTGGCGTATATTTAGGTACTGCATGGCCAGTGGCATACCCAGGATTTGTTAAAGGAGACCATCAAAAAGGACGGTCGAAACTGCTAAAATTTGGTCTTGAGACCAGTTGAAATTTGAAAGGGGGGGTTCAAACCCCCCAAAACAGTCATTTTTTGGTCAATGGGTGGGGGGTTGAACCCCCAACCCCCCCCCCCCCCCCCCCCCCCCCCCACTTGGGTACGCCTATGGGCATGGCAGGAGGCGGGATTTACGTATAGGTTTTTAACGTATAGGCTTTATTTTTATTTGTTTTGTTAAATTTATTTAATCAAAGTGTTTTACAATTGATAAAACAATTCCCGCACTAAGCAAAAGCGATTTTGTTTTCATTATTGCGGAATTTTATATTCCTTTTGTTTTGGATTATTTGTACCGTTGTTTTCTTTTGCTATATTATTAGGGGGAACGACGTACCCAATGCCCCCCCCCCCCTTATATCCCCTTAGCTACGCCACCTCAAGCGCCGTGTCCCTTCAACCAGTAAGCTCGCATTGTACCATTGCTCAAAAACAGTTATTTTTCTTCCGCATGTCACAATCATAATCTTAGTTGTCAGTTTATTGCATACAGCAGCTAACAGTGCAGTTACGAAATAGACAAATATAACCTACTAAGTGTATCTCGGATGGTGATGAAAAGGCACAGTTCAATTCGTAACTAATCACGTTGATTTAACGCATCTGTAAAAACAAACCTGACAAGGGCCCCGTTGCAGAAAGAGATACAATCGATTGTAATTTACAATTAATTGTAAGTCAGGTCATGAGTTTTCAATGCAAGAATCTGATTGGTTGAAACGCGCAAAGTTTCTGACTTACAATCAATTGTAACTAACAGTCCATTGTATCTCTTTCTGCAACGAGGCCAAGGTGTGCCCACACACAAACAAACACACACACAAACACATACGCACACGCACGCACACACACACAAATTCTTACACAAACTGTCAGATCACTCTGTATAAACTATAACGTATTACAACAAATTATTATTATATTCATTATGCTTGAACTTGTATGGGACATTACATGTACTACGGTAGATATGTTCGACTTTGCACTTATCAGGTTTTACACGTACTACTAATAAATCCACTTTTCTTCTATTCCAATATCCGAGCGCGATACAAATAAAGGTCGGTTTAAGAAGCATATTTAATTGATATATCTTTAGAATAATAAATTGCGTGATAAGCTAATTAATACAAGGTCCAAAGCTGTGTTATCTAACATGCGTCGTTCTCGTGTCATTTGAATTATGTTGCAGGGCTGTAATCCAGGATTTTTCAAGGGGGTGCGTAATTTGCAAAAACGGGACCGAGACCGACCGTGCGAGAACGAGACCACTGGTTTGAGTTGTGTAAGCGGGCAGGGGGGTCATCACCAAGACCAATCGTGGCCCCGGACCGAGACCACTAGTTAAGATGGCCGAGACCGATCAAATAGTCGACCTTTCTAAATAAGGGGATGGGGGTGCGTACGTATTCCCCACCCCCACTACCCACCTCATCCCCGGCTACGGGCCTGTTTTGGAATGCATCTAAATTTAAATGCATGTCGTATTGAATGCTTATTGGTAGTGGGTGTATTAAGAACAGACTCCCAACCAAATCCGGCTGGTGAAAAGGAAGAGAAAATAACGACTGCAATTTATCAGGATCCAGGACAATTTAAGTGTCATTTGGTAGAAAAATAAATTAATACATTTTCCCACAAAAAAAAGAGGATGGAGTTGGGATATTCGCGGGCTTTCAAGATTAGTGAGATTTGTTGGTGTGAACTAATGTATAACATGCCCACTGTACAAAGTCTGACGATTACACCGAAGTATGAAAAATAGATAAACATTAAAAATAGACACACCTTTAAAACAAATCTGGAAACAGTAAGATTGCCCCAAGTTTGTATTGCCTTATTAGGACCACATTAGGGTTAAAAGCTCTAGGTTTAGTATTATGATTGGTGTTAAGGTATGGCGTTAGATGTTGGTAAAGGTTATAGATCGCAATTGTCCCTGGAGCATATATTATTGAACCGTAGTTGTACATGATTTTCTTCACAATACAGGTATATGAACCATGTTTAAAAGGATCTAGATCTTGTCAAACTGAATTGTAGTAACCAAACCTGCACAATAACATTACAAACTAATAGGTATAGTAATCATAAACTCTACCATGCTCGAAAGAAATTCAAACAAAATTAAAAAGACCTAAAAAGTAAAAAGCCTGTTATCATTTTTGTTTTAAAAGCCGTGAAAACTCAAAAGGGCGCTTTTTAAAAGCTCAATTAGCCATTTTAAATAAAATACTGTGCATGTGATGTTTGATTGAAAAAGTGATTAGAAAGAGAGATAATAAACAACTAATTAAAACTATTCTAAAACAGCTGGTTCAAAATTATCGAATAATTGAGGGGCCCCACAATTATTACAAATGGTTATCCGGGTGGTATAGTTGTCTTGGGAGGTAGTTGTCCAGGGGTGGTTTACTCGGGAGGTAGTTGTTCGGGGGGTAGTTGTTTTGGGAGGTAATTGTCTTGGGGGTAATTGTCCTTGGTGGATTGTCTTGGGGGTAGTTGTCCTGGGGGTAATTGTCCTAGGGGGGTAAATGGCTTTGGGGGTAATTTTCAGGTGTCTATATCGTCCGGAGGAATGGTCCGGGGGGTAATTGTCCAGGGGTTAGTAGTCCTAGAATCCATTTTACTCCCTAGGTCGGCGGAGGTCGAAGAACAGCCGTTTTCCAATCGTTTTAAAAGATTGAAAAAAAGATATGTCGCCCGACTGTTTATATTATGCAGGAATGTAATACGCGGCGTACACTGGCATAACGAGGTGGGGCTTCGAGGTTCACCCCCCCCCCCCCCCTCCCCCGGATATGTTCTGCTGGTTAGCCGGTGCGGCTTTACATGGCTACAAACCATATTAAAGCTTATGGGGGCTCCGGCACCTGCACCCCCACCAGAGGCCCTGGGGCAAGACTGAAATGATCATCACAAGAAACACAAGAATATATGCAGGACGTCAGTAAAAATATAGAATATTTCATTTAAAAAACGTGTGTAAGCGCTCTCTATTTATCAATGCAAATAATGATATATTCCATAAATAAAGATAATTACAGGAGTAAGATTCATATGGCAATGAACCGCGGCCATGTCGAAGCGAGTATAAAACATTAAAAATCATACAATAACACATTCAAGGGGTAGTTTAGTTTTGGTAGAGGGGGCGCTGCACAAAACAATGTTTTCCTGAGGTAATGAAAAGCTGAGTGTCGAATTTGAAAGAACAGGCAATCTTAATGGCAGAATATACTTTATTTGGTCAAAATCGGTTAAAAATGGGTGAAATATCAGTAAGTATAATGGTATTCGATCGTATTTATTGGGGCCCCAAATAAATATGATGATTTTTTTTTTTTATACAAAAAATGCCTACACTTTTTCAAAAATTGTCAAAAGCGGTTTTTAAATAGTTGTTGATGATCTAATCATTATTTCAACAAAACATCACATGCCTAATTTTGTATGAACAATAGTTGAAAACAATGCCTTATTAAAGAGCGCCTTATTGTGTTTTAATGGCGCTTTTTGAATGATAACAGGCTTTTTACTTAGTCGTTTATATTTGTGTATACCTTTCAAGCATGGTGGGGTTATAAATATGAGTTTGTAATGTTACTGTGCAGGTTTAGGTTACTAAAGTTCAACCTTACCAAAACTGGACTTCCCCTTTAACTAAGTCAAATTAAATTGAAATCATTTGGATTCCCACATGGGAGTGACATGTACGTAAAACAATGCTGATAAAATGAATATATTTTAGCAGAGGTGGAATATATTCAACTTCCTTATTTAGATATATATAAAGCGAATAATACAAGAAGTCTCTAAATTTACCATCAATATATGTCTCGAAGAATTATGACAACCAAAAGCTTTACCAAGTTACCAAACAAATTTCATGAATAACACTTACAATATATTCACATACCTATGTACAGAAAATATTCGTTTCTTCATTTTTAATTAGCTTAACGTACAATCTCGAATCATATCTCATATTCTTATTGCCAAATTGTTAAACAATAACACAAAACATCAACGTCACAGAATACGGTCCAAAGTGACATACAACCACATCAAAGAATGGTGATAATAAACTGTACACCATTTATAATCTAACAATCAATATAAAATAACGGCAAATATGTGAGTGCTCATCTCAAAAAACATATTTTTAAATGCATGGATCATTTTCTATTACTAAAATCAGCATTATAAAAAACATTATAAATCATTATAAAGTTCATAGAATATCATACAATCATACATTAACTACGTCACATTACATCGAACTCATGTTGAGGTTACCACGGGACTAATATGTACGTTAAACAATGCTGATAAAATGTATATATTTAAGCAGAGGGGGAATATATCTAACTGTCTCGATTTAGATATATAAAGCAGATAATACAAGAAGTCTCTCAATTTGCCATCAATATATGTCTCAAATATTTATGACAACGAAAAGCTTCACCAAGTAAATAACCAAACATATTTATAAAAAAATACCTGAAATATATTTACATAACTTTGTACAGAAAATACTAATTTCTTAATTTATAATTAGCCAAACATGCAATCTCAAATCAAATCTCATATTCTTATTGCCAAACTGTCAAACGATAAAACAAAATATCAACGTCACAGAATACTGTCCAAAGTGACATACATCCATATCAAAGAATGGTGATAATAAACTGTACATCATTCATAATCAAACAAACAATATAAACTAACGGCATAATGTTATATGTGAGTGCCCATCTCATAAAGTGCAAAAGAATATGTAAAAATACATGGATCACATATTGTATTTTCTATTAACAGATCAACATTATAAAAAACATTGTAAATCAGTATAAAGTTCACAAAATCATACAATGATACATTTAACTACCTCACATTATATCGAACTCATATGGATTCCCACACAGGACCAACATGTACGTAAAACAATGCTGATAAAATGTATGTATTCAAGCAGAGGGGGAATATATTTAACTTTCTTGATTTAGATATACAGAGCAGATAACACAAGAATCTCTAAATTTGCCATCAATATATGTCTCAAAACATACAAGGGTTTACCAAGTTACCAAACACATTTCATTAAAAAAATACCTTAATGTATACATAACTATGTGCAGAAAATGTTGGTTTCTTCATTTTCTAATTAGCCAAACATACAATCTCAAATCATATCACATGAGTTGTTTTGTCAAACTGTCAAAAAAATGTCACAGAATACGGTCCAAAGTGACCTACATCCATATCAAAGAATGGTGATAATAAACTGTGCATCATTCATAATCAAACAAACAATAGAAACTAACAGAACAATTATGTGAGTGCTCTATAAAGTAAAACAAAATATTTAAAAATACATGGATCATATATTTGTTTTTCTATTGAGAAAATCAATGTGCACTGTCTGAGTTGCAATAAGACACAAATACTCGATAGCAATGCATGAATTCGACATCATACTTATGTACATGATAAGCATACGTACGTTATATACAAATTAAAAACTGAGTTTACTGATGATTGTTTATATTCTTTGAGTTGCAGTGACTATACAAAATACAAACATGATGCAATACATGACACATGAGTAAGAAATATTAATTGATCAACCAATAGAAACCACAAGTATGATTTTTAACAAATATGTTTTCACGTGAACAATTATTACGGTATCATATTTTCTCGACTTTAATCAACACGAGCAACGGGATATATAAAGGACTGAAATCAATGCAAAGCATAACACGTTTGATTCCAGAAACATGTGTACATGTATTCTACTAATCGGTGTAAATATGAGGTGAAAAGCTAATTTCCTATAGTAATGCCAAAACGACATTAATACAAACTCATTATACGGTACAAATTAGAGAGAATCTTAACTGATACAGATACCTTTAAGAACGCGGAAAAATAGGACTCGAGTGCAATATACAGTAGTAGAAAAAGGGTTTGTATGTAGTAGTAATGCAATGACATTCAGTTTAGTTTATTTCTCCAAGTTATGAAAACATATATATAACAAGCTCAGTAAGAATTTATACGTTCATATATACATTCATAGGAAGTCACAAATCGCTACGTTGTACTTTGTTATGTACACTGCCCCACTGTCACACATACATCTGGTACTACGAAACATGACAAAACAAGTATTTGTTGTAGAATGGATAGGAATATGACAATTGAATACAATATTTCGAAGGAATATGTCATATCTGTTTTACTTCAGGCATATATTTGTGTGTCAGTGATCATTTTTTTATAGAGAATAAATAGATAAAATATTTCATATTTATTAAGGCTGCGGTAAAATAGTTTCTCAAGTAGTTTGTTTGTTTCTTTCATGGATGTGCTCCTTGGGTTGTATCTCAACAAATGAATAGTAACCATGAAAAGCAACACCAATAATGTTTCTAACACTACACAAACACAAACAAACAGAACAACAGCAGCTATCAACGTGTTTATTGTCTCATCATGAAGAAAGGTCGATAACATCAAGTTCATACTGTATCAAATATGTGTTTGTCTGGAGTAATATGTTTAAAGTAAATATTCAATGATTCACAACCTGTGTCATCCCCGTATAAATATCATACATCAGAATTCCACACATGTACATGCACATATAATATTTGGATGCTGACACCCTGTGCTTTAGCATTATCGCAGGATACACTCTTCACCTGGATAGATAGATATTCACCTGGTCTTACTCCTTTGATAAGAGCGATTGACTGTCACTTGGCAACTCATATCAATAATTAATATACTCATAAACAAGCCCTACAAAGAATGGAAACACATTTCTATGATATAAGCACTACTGGCGGAAACAAATCCTTAAATGTTCCACTATGCATTGGAAACGTGTGTATCAAACCCATACCTTTTTATGGTAGAAATCCATGCAAATATTCATGAAATTCTTGTTTTCTTCCAATTCAAGACATTAAATATGTTGTAGGCATTCCCAATCCCTTTGACTATACCCCTTTTATATTTCATGAACTTGTTTCTTCAAAATGTAATTAAAGTGACAAAATAGTGTAAAACATCTAAACAAATTAGCAAAAAGTGCTTGGTCTAATATTTGTTTACAGGGCTGTATGTTTGTTTGTTGAAGATTCCATCATTTATTCCACAATTGCTTGTGATGCAATTGGGTGCATTGATTTTAAACACTGTGCAAAAAAAGCACAGTGTTTTATAAGTGTGGATACAAAATTAAACAAATAATAAATTCAATGTTTACATAATTAGAAAAATAATATCAAATGTATCATTTTCTTTGAACATTTTGCATTGTCAAAATTGTCCATGTATTATATTTTCTAGATGCTTATCATCACAAGAACAGTTTAAGTTTGATTTTAGAGATATGTGTTAACACGGTCTACTGATTGATTCCGAAATTGCGAATATGAAGATATGCAATTTACAAAATGCGATTTACAAGAGGAACAAACATAAACTTCATAAAAATAATGATATATATAAGCCAACCTACAATATATATTATTATATAATGCTAATAATTAAGATTCCACCTGCTCCAGCCCTCTCAAGGGCATCACGGAGGTCACAATGATGACCCCCGGTTCTGGTCTTCCAATCTGCCAGAACTTTCCGTGTGGCTCTTGCGAAGTCGTTATTGCACCCAACTAGTATGGCTTCGGCTTCATTGAAGTCTTTACAGGCAAGAAGGCGGCAGAACTTGTGGAATTTTTTGTGAGGAAACCTCTCGGACAGGTCATCGAGCTCATCCTCATTTACAGGCCGTGAGGACCTTTGATAACAATGGTACCAACATATGTTTAATGTTATGTAAAGTTATTGATAATAATTAGCAATGTTTAAATATAGCGCATTACACGTAGTGATTAGACATGTCCATAGGTACTGTACAGAAAAGGGGAGACAAAGAAATACAAATACAAGATTGTACTGGTTTTCAAACAAGAATGCACACATTACACGCTAAATAAGTGTGGCTTTAAAGCAATCTTAACTTTATAATGCAAATATTGTTAATATGGTTTATTAAAGGCAGATTGAGCGAAGCTGCGTTCACCATATGACTTCGTCAAAACTGGTGGAATAACAAGAAAATTGTCTTATTAGAACGATGATTTTTTGATGGTGTGAATAATATAACCAGCTCTATAGACATAATATGGTGCAAAATTGATAACAATATTCGTATGCCAACAACCGCAAAGTAAGTTTGAAAATACAACTCTAATACGTGATGAAACATTCACCATAGGTATACCCTGACAAGTTCTAGAATAAAGTGCTAGTCTAGATTTTAGGCCCGTGACCATGTTTATTTCGATTTTGGCAGCAAAAGTGCACGTTGTTCAAATAACCAAATTATGTTGACTTCTTTTGTATATTGTATTCGTGATTCTTCTAAAGAGAAAATGAAATACTTATTGTACATGCTGTAGGTTTCATGTTATCACTGGTTTACTTTAATATTCTACATTTAAGAGATTCATTGCCATGCATAGGAACTTTTTCACTTTTCTTGTACATTGGTAGTGGCTTTATTGATATATAAATGGGCTTCAATTATTTCAAGTGTCTCTATTTTTATGGAAGTATTCTAGATTCAAAAGTATTTCGGAACGCTTTTCGATCGTAGTTAAATGTTACTGGATTTGGATACTCAATCTAATTCTGGGACTTTACGCGATCGATCGAGATATGGCATCAATTTTCACTTCTGTCACTAGGTATAATATTGTTCCCTTACGATACAAATATAACATGCTTTTCACATGTATCTTACTGTCTTACAAAAATAATATGATTGTATAAAAGTCGCAATTATCACTTTTAAAAACAATATAAATGTAAGAGATAACTTTGCAATTCGTTTTCAGATTATCATTCAAATGAGTAAATGTCATTAAATGAATAAATGGCATGTACTCAATGATGATTCTAAGATTCGCGTACAGGAGGAGGGGGTAGAGTAGGGTTCATGTAATATTGGTTGTAGCGTGCGATCAAACTTTTATTTAGGTTACAATGCTGTGCATGCACACCACGGCACCAAGAAACTCTATTCAGCATGACCATAAACATGATCACCCCTTACCCAGGATCGAGACGATTCCCAATATACGATAAAATAACATCCCGCTCAAAATCATTAATAATACAAATGAGGATTTTCGATAATCAATTTCTCTATGTCTATACTTGATATGTAAATTTTACATAACCATTACCATGGTAACAGAGGTTCATGTATGAATAGACCAACTGCATCATTTGCCAGGAAATTAGGCACATTCTTCATGAACATGCTATAGGCACAAACTGTATTGCGGTTTTCTGTTTAATCACCCCAGTGATGTGGTCACTTACTCTAGATGTAGGTTGGATGGAGCGAAGGCGGGGTGACTAGGTGAGCCCAATCTTGCGGAAGTGTCGTCTACTGATGTCGACACACACGCGTCAGAGCGTGATGCTGTGGATGGGAAAGAAAAGTGTTAACTCAATCAGGGTTAGGTCAACTTCATTTTGTATTCTAGCACACTGCGTCCCAGGGCGATGCCGATGTAATGGATAGGGAAGTATGAGTTTTCATAGGCATCTGTCAAACTACTTTGTAGGTAGGAGGTCTGGTTAGAAGAATTGATAGTGAATACAATGACTGTTTGTTATCTTGTTTGTTGATGCGTCTTTCATGCGTGTGTTTGTTTACATTTCCAAACATCATCAAGTGTCATGAATGGGATCTCTACAATCACATACTGTTTTATTGTATAGATGTATGGTTAGGTGATGATTATTAAAGGGGACAACCACGCACACTGTAAGACAGTGATTATGTGTTGCTACCATTATTTGCTTTTAAATTGATTACGTCCAACACGTGGCAAAGGGTTATGTAAATAAAAACAATGCAACCAATCACCAAAAACTTACGCCACATAGTGTTTGTTTCCGAAAACGCCAAATGTTGCAAGCGCCCAAATGATATACACGCGTAATTTGTGTAAGTTTTGTTAACAGCAATAATTAATGCGCACGCACCTGTGTACCCGGTTCGGAAATCGAAGGGTGTGGTGAATTCTGGCTCCAGCCAGAACGATCCAGGAGTATCATCCGAGCATTTGGTCAAGTCGAGAGTGAACGTTCTGTATGAGTTAACTTGCCCACACAGGTACTTGTATTCTATAATCTATAAATACAAGAGAGAAACTGATGTGACATGCTGCGCTAGTTACCATTCCATCGGAAATGGTGAATAGCCACACTACCTGCAAGGTGTAAGTCATCCACATTAGTATAGACAGCTGCCAATGACAGCATCATATGGTAGGGGAAATGGGAACAGTAAGCACGATACAGACTGGAAGAAAGTATACATACTTATTTTGAAAAAGGACAAAGACAGCATAAACAAATTCATATGTTTATCTTTTATATGACACCTCATACACACAAATAAACGATGTATTCCAGAGAACAAGTGCAATGAAAACATGCCTGATTTGCCCAAATGAGTAGATAGTTGTGTAAGAAGTCGCTCAGCATTCCTTACTTAGCAGCTAACAATGGACTTGATGCATGAGTGAACTTGCACAAACATGGGGATCAGGGAAAACATGGGAAACATGCTAGATCAGGAAAGTTACTGGGCTGAAATCAAGCATGTTTTCATTGTACTCGTTATCTGGCATAAATCATTTATTTTTTAATCATGTCATATAAAAGATAAAAATATGAATTTCTATGCGGTTTTTGTCCTGTTTCAAAATAAGTACGTTTACTACCCTGAATATTCACTTAAACCTGAAATTTCTGCGTGCAAATAGTATTTTGGTAACACCAATTTCCATTGTTCTAATTTAATCATGCGTGAATTAGGTGCTATAATTTGTACATCAAATGAAAGAAGAGAAACAGAGCTTTTTATTCATGGATATCTCAAGGAAGAAATTATTCATTATGACAGAAAATTTCTGCCATGAAATCCCTTTTCGTTTTATCTGGGACACTCTGTATAGTGTTTAGTTTTGTATAATTTTGTTACGTATTATGATTAATTTCATGTTTAGCTTCGCTGTGATACCTGTGTCAATTCTGGGGCATTCTCACTGTCCAATTTACATCTGATAGTCAGATCATCCTTCACTGCTGAGCTGATGTTTATGTATAATGGCGGTAACACTTGCTTGTACTTGAACGTCTGTTCTGTCTGCGTTATTTCCTTTAAATAGAAATGAGGTGTTAATATAAAGTTCATGGTAGATGATTTGAATATGGTAAGTTGGTTAGTTGTACAAACAATTATATTAAACAATTATATTACTTACTGGTCCGCGTTCTCTGCATCTGTTATTCCCATATGGACGCGCGTCTAATTATTAATCAACTGAATCATTATAGGAAGCAATATTGTATACAAATTTAAGAGTAAATACAGTACGAACCTCAGTATTCCTTTTTAGTGTGTCGAACAAGTACCCACGAAGAATCGGTTTACGATCACTTGGCATGTGTACTGGAAGGAAGGGAATGAAGGAAACCCGCTTCCCCCTAATAGAGCGCGCCCTTACCCGGTTCCTGAACCGGGTGAAGTGAGTCAATCGCAGTTTCACCATGTCTTTGCTGAAACGGCATTGTACCGTGTCATCTGCAGTCCACGAAGAAACTGTGTAGATAAAACAAAAAATGTAGCAATTGAAGTCGCTCTTCATTCTTGAAGAGACTGTCCAGATAAAGACATTAATGCACACAGGAGGGTTATCATAGTACTGCAGTCTTTTGTGCATGCCTGTGAACGTATGTAATGGAGTTATCGATGCTGCCTGTGGAATGTTAAGTTTTATTGTGTACATAAGCAGTTTTGTTGTTAACTGCATAATTAGCCTTAAAATGCATTTTCCTATTTATTGGTTAAAGATTGTTTTTAGACCGCCACTGCTCATATTACAAACAAATAGATCCCTATAATATATACATGTTATGTATGTTCCAATGCTGAATCTAAAATTTATTCAACAATGGCAATAATACAACTCCTGATACATGAATACTAAATTCAAGAAGGAAAAAAAAATTACCTGAATCGTCCCTGCTTTTTGTGAACACTACACTCTCCACGCTGTTCGGGTCAGAGAAGATGGCACAGTGGGGTAGTGAAACTGTGATGGGCCTCTTGAACGATAAGCCGGCTGGGGTACAGTGGATGCCAAAGTTGACTACCATCTCGTCGTCTTGGAGGATCAGGTCCGCAGGGGGCCTTGTCAGGACCTGAAGCGAGATCTCGTTTGTGGATCCTTCTTCCAGTGCTCCGGGAGGAATGGAGAGTGTGACGTCATATTGATCAACGCGCAGTTGACCCCCGCGATGGTCAAAAGTTCCTCTTTCTGTGTTTAGTGAGGAAAAAATAATAATGTATGGATAATAATCGCTTTCGCACATACCAAGGCAAATCGCTCTTCTTAGAAGTGAAAATACACCTGGATTCCGAGTTGATTTCATTGTCCATAAGGACATTTGTTGCGTTACATGCAATGATTGAACAAAATATATTATATATATTTACAATAATACATACATTTACGTAAATCATAGGACTTTTGATGAACTATTTCAAATAACCATTATATATTATGTTCATAAAAACAGAAGGTGCACACAAGGCTTAAGAAATAATGTTTACATATGCATACAAATTTGGAAATATATTTTGATTGTTTTAGTAAATGTATGTGTCCAGAAAGTCTATCCATATATACAAATGTATCATATCATATTATTTTATATTATTCCATATCAAATATAATTCCATGAAATGAATACCCCACTACAGGGGTAACAGGCCACAGCTTTGTTCAAAGTTGTACAAAGTGAGACCTGACATGAGGTAAAAAGAAAATGCAATCTTTAACATTAACTGCTATTGCTGATCACGGGATCCTTTCTTCAATGAAAAATATTCCGTATCTAGTAAATTCAGTAACCCTGTACCTAACATGTGAAAGGACTACCGTTCCATTTTATTTGGGTCAAATTTTATTCTAGTCTAATTCTACCTGATGCTCTGGGGCATGACTGACAAGATCAACACAAGAAACACAATAATATATGTAGGAAGTCAGTAGAAAATATAAAATATTTCGTTTAAGAAACGTGTGTAAGCGCAGCCTACTTATCGATGCAAAAAGTGATAAATTCCATTGATATAGTAATTACACGAGTTAGATTCGTATGACAATGAACTGTGGTCATGTAAAAAGGTGTAAGAAACATTTTAAATCAGTATATAGTTTAAAGGAAATCATAAATTGGTCATATTAACTACGTCACATTCTATTGAATTCATTTGGAGCTCACCACGGGACTAACATGTACATACAACAATGCTGATAAAAATGTATATATTCCAGCAGAGGAGAAATATATTAAATTTCCTTGATTTAGATATATGAAGCAAATAACACAAGAAGTCTCTCAATTTGCCATCAATATGATTATCTCCAAACATTATGACAACAAAAAGCTTTACCAAGTAACCAAACATATTTAATACAAAGATATACCTAAATATATTATACATAATTATGTACCGATAATATTAGTTTCTTCATTTTCTAATTAGCCAAACATACAATCTCAAATCTCATATTATTCTTGTCAAACTGTCAAACGAAAAAAACAAAATATCAACGCACAAAATACCGTCTAAAGTGACCTACATCCATATCAAATAATGCTGATAATAAACTGTACATCATTTATAATCAAACAATTAGATAGCAACTAACGGCAAATATGTGATTGCTCCATGGGCATATACATGTCATTGATACCCATTCAACTGGGGGGATGATCTATTCAGTCACCCCCCCCCCCCCCTCCCCCCTGATGAATAGGTATTACGTACGTCGCTACGCCCGTGGAGTGGCTCACCTCAAAAAGTAAACAAAAATGTTTTAAAACGCATGGATCACATATTGTATATTGTATATTCTATTTATAAAATCAACATTATAAATCAGTATAAAGTTCATAGAAACTCATACAATGATACATTATGTACGTCACATTATATATATCTAAATCATTTGGAGCTCACCATGGGAATAACCTGTACGTAAAACAATGCTGATAAAATGTATATATTTAAGCAGAGGGGGAATATATATATGTAACTTTCTTGATTACGATATCTAAAGCAAATAATACAAGAAGTCTCTAAATTTGCCATCAATATCTCAAATAATATGACAACAAAAAGCTTTACCAAGTAACCAAACATGTTGCATTAAAATACCTAGAATATATATACACAATTATGTACAGAAAATATAAGTTTCTTCATTTTCTATTTAGCCAAACAAATAATCTCTAATCATATCGCATGTCTTCTTGTCTTCTTGTCATCATGTCTTCTTGTCAAACTGTTAAACGATCACACAAAATAGTGACCTATATATGTATAAGTGACCTATATCCATATCAAAGAATAGTGATAATATACTGCGCATATACGGCATATATGTAAGTGCTCAACTCAAAAAGTAAAAAAAAATTGTTTTGAAAGATTGGATCACATATTGTATTTTTGTATTAATAATATCAACGTTATAAAAAAAAAAACATTATAAATCAGTGTAATGTACATGGAAAATCATAAAATTATTTGTTAACTATGTCACATTCTATCGAAATAATTTGGAAATCACCACGGGACCAACATGTTCGTAAATCAATGCAAATGAAATGTATATATTTAACTTTTTTATTTAGATATATAAAGTAAATAACACAAGAAGTCTCTAAATTTGCCATCAAAATTAGGTCTCAAATGATTATAACAACAAAAAGCTTCACCAAGTAAATAACCAAACATATTTTTACTCAAATACCTGCAATATATATACATAACTTTGTACAGAAAATACTAATTTCTTCATTTTCTAATTAGCCAAACATGCAATATCAAATAATCAAATCATATCTCATATTCTTCTTGCCAAACTGTCAAACGATAAAACATCCATATCAAAGAATGGTGATAATAAACTGTACATCTTTCATAATCAAAAAAACAATATAAACTAACGGCATAATGTTATATGTGAGTGCTCTTCTCAAGAAGTACAAAACAATATTTAAAAATACATGGATCACAAATTGTATTTTTTTTTTTTTTTAAATCGGTATAAAGTTCATAGAAAATCATACAATGATACATTCACTACGTAACATTATATCGATTATCGAACTCACTTGGAGGTCCCCACTTCGGGACTTACATGTACGTTAAACAATGCAGATAAAGTGTATATATTTAAGCAGAGGGGTAATATATTTCACTTTTTTTTATTTAGATATATTAAGCAGGTAATAAAAAAAGTCTCTCAATTTGCCATCAATATACAGAGTGAGTCAGAAAAATGTCCCATCTTTTAAAAGTTGTCTTGTTTGAAGTATGAACATTTAATCATGGGTTTTATGATATGTCTTGGTAAAGTTATTCTCCCAGCATATTTTGGTACCCTTTTCATTTGAATCTCTGCACGCATGACTGCAAAATCACACTTGCGCCAAGTGGCTGGGTGAGTAATAAAACAAATTGTGAAAGAATTTATAACTTTTACTGCCGGGACACCGAACATTGGGATAACGGTGGCATAACCCGTGCAAAACTTATGTTACACTCTGAGTTCTTGCATACTCGGTGACCAAAAATTATCTCTGCTGCGGGGTGAACTGAGGACAAACCATAATTCCAGTACTTGTCCTACTCAAACAGGGCTCAACATAATTAATTGCTGCCAAATCAGGCAAGCCCTTTGGTGGCAAGTACAACAGGATCACAGATATCCATTGTAAATTGCCATTGTAAACCAACAAAATACATAAATGAGATACATTTGTATTGTTATTGTACCTACGTATTGAGATAGCAAATTGGATTTATGTGCACTTGATGATGGTGGTGGTGGTGGTGATGTGTTAGGGGAAAGATTGTCAGGGAATTGCCACTTAAACATTCAGCGATCTTGTTAAAAATCAATGCTTAATCAGAAAGGGGGGAATGTTAACACTGCATTATGAAACATTCTTTACTGTGTGCGTGTGTGTGTGTGGGTCTGTGTGTGTTTGTGTGTTTCTGTCTGTCTGACTGTCTTTTTGTTCGAAACACTGTTTATTCCTCATCCATCCACTTGGCGCAAGTGAGTTTTCGCAGTCTTGTAAAGAGTGTCATGTGTTCAGTCATGCGTGCAGAGATTCAAATGAGAAGGGTACCGAAATATGCGTGGATGATAGCTCTACCAAGACATATCATAAAACCCATGATTAAATGTTCATACTTCAAACAAGACAATTTTTAAAAGATGGGGCATTTTTTTTATTGTAGCATTGTAACTTTCCCTGGTAGTCTCAGTGGTGTGTTCATGTGAGTCAGGATGGGGTGATGGTACATGTACATGTACCGATTGACTGATACATGGTTGATTAAGTGATTGATAGCTGAATGTTGATTGTCTAATTCACGGTATCGATTGATTGACTGATAGATTGTGATTGATTTCAGGTGTCAATGGATAATAGCAACCAGTAAAATTTTGGAAATGTAGGTAGAAAATATCAATAATTATAGGTTTCATCATTTACTTCATAATTGCTTTTAATTAATTTTGAGTAATAATGTGCACAGAATGCAAAGTGTTTTCATAACTGTGGTTATGCCATTAAAAGAATAATAAATATGATCCAAATCAGGAAACAATAGTGAACAATGTGTACATACTTCGCAAATAAATATCGAATGTATCATTATCTTTACATGAACATTGTAATATTTCAGACTGACAAAATTCTTCGTAGATTCTTTCTAGATGTTGATAATCACACGAAAAAGGCCGCCAACGATAAGTTGAAGTTTGATTATAGAGATATATGTGTTAACAAGGTCTACTGATTTATGCCGAAATTGCAACTATGAAGATATGCAATTATTAACAAATGCAATTTACAAGAGAAAACAAAAATTATTTCATAAAAAATAATGATATATTTAAGCCAACCCTACAATATACAGTATAATATCATGTTAACGCAAATTTAAAAAAATACATTATAAGACAATGTTAAATACTGTGACGTTACATATTCAAAACTATGTTTATCATTGATATACATTGCTATTATGGTGTAACTTAAAACGCAATCATGACGTGTATTGAAATAATGCAATCATCACAATAATTATAAATCTCGCGGGAAAAAAACCGCGCGTCTGATTAAATTCTAACGAGCCTTCAAAGAGGGAAAAAACACCCCCCAAATCTCTAAAAAATATTAAATAGATTATTTGCAAGCAAGAATTTCTACCAAAATAAGCAGGAAGCTAAGTTTTTATAAATATGTTTAACCAGTAGGACTATTCGAGACCGAGACATCCGGGTTGCTAGACCGGTGCTCTTATTGACTGAGCTAGAAATCGAAAACACCCGTGGTGATCGGTACACCAGCGTAGATCGGTTTTAAAAGTGGGGGATGATTGCGAGGGAAGGAGCAAAGGGACCAAGCCCGAAGGGACTAGCGCCCGAGGGGAGAGGGTTTGGGAGGGGTATCCCCCCCCCCCCCTTTTTGCACTCAAACTAATGCAATCTAGGAAACTAGATATATAACAAAAATCGGGAATCCCATTTTCTTTGCTCTTTTTCATTCATAATAATAAGCTTTGATAAAACATGTAACTTGTTGAAAGTTCTAAATTGGACGGTCCCGTTACGTTTATAGTCCAGTCAATCTAGCATATATAAGGGGTAACCTCGGCAAAATTGCAACACGGGATTTTTTTTCGGAATTCTGTTCAGGAAACTCCCCTTAACAACAACAAAAAGTCCTAAGAAATCGAAGTTGCGGAAAGTTGTTTAAAGGGCATTATAAAGATAATTAGCAAATTTGCATAATTGTGAAACAAGGTCAGGGGTCATTTTCTATCTAGGAATAGTACACTAGTAATTCAAACAAATATTCTAAGGTATTTTGGGGCAAGGAATCCATTTCCGGTGCTCGTTTGCGAGTGCCATATGGGCAAAACCCTGAAATCCAAGATGGCTGCTTCCTCATTTGCATATTTATGATTATTATTGGGTTTTAGTGGCTACAGCCTCTAATAAGCAATACTTATAGGGTTTTTTTCTTTAATCATGTTCTAAATGTATATCAAAGATACTTCAGCTTGGTTGCCGCATTGGCAACCTCTAGCAATGCATATAATTCGTATAATTATTATTTACCTAATTTGCATATTCCCCCAAATTGAGTTTATTGGGAACCCGGAAAGTCAAAATGATAAAAAAATACCACTTTTCCAAGGTTTTGGGGGCATAAAGTCCATTTATGATACCTAATTCGACGTATCACCTTGGCAACCCACATGAATCCAAGATGGCCGTCTTTGGTATTTTAAAGGAGATAGTGCTATTTGCCACTTTAACGGCATTTTTTTTGGAGAGCATAATTTGTTTACTGTTAGCAACCAGCTACATTGAAATTTAAGTATTCCAATTGCTAATTCCAATAATTGCGAGTCCAAAAATTGTAATATTGTTCTAATATAGCCCAAAGAATGAAGTTGTGTATCATTACATGTAAAATTTGGGGAGCAGCCATCTTGGATTTAGGAAGGTTGCCATGGTACTATATGGAAATAAGTATATATATACTCAATTTGGGGGAATATGCACATTAGGTAAATAACCCAATTATGCAAATTATATGCATTGATAGAGGTTGCAAAGGTGGCAACTAATCTGAAATAGCTTCACTACATATTTAGAACATGAATGAAACATAATAATCTGTAATTATTGCTTATTAGAGGCTGTTACCACTGCAAACCACTAATATTCATAAATATGCAAATTAGGGGCAGCCATCTTGGTTTGTAGGGCGTTGCCTATACGACACATGCAAATGAGCACCGTTAATGGATTCCTTGGCCTAAATTACCCTAGCATAATTGTTTTTATCAATATTGTACTATTCCTAGATAGAAAATGACCCCTGACCACATTTCATTTTTAAACCACTTTCCGCAACATTAATTTCTTTTTTTTTTGGTTGTTAAGGGGAGTTTCCTGAATAGAATTCCGAAAAAAAATCCCATGTTGCAATTTTGCCGAGGTCAAGACCCTATATTGACTGGACTATTACTTAACTTGACAGGCATGCAGAACTCTGAGCAAACATGTGTTGGCTTATGACTAAAAAAGCTGCATTTATATAAAATTATTTTGCTTTATTGTGTGCAATTTTCAAAGCCAAACATGCTTAAGTTCGACATGGTCGACGATCTCGTAAATGGAACGCTGTTTAGAACTTCTTTCATTGGATCTGTGTTTCTTGCCATAAAAGGGACTGGACACTAATGTATATCCGTCATCTGCGTAACATTTTCCTTAACATTCCGTAAAACAAATGTTTACATATTAAAATTATTATAAACCCAAAGCAGAGAATATTAAAGGGACTTAGTAACATTGTCCAAATCCTCAAAATAAAATTCTAATTCTAGCGGTTCCCATATACCTTGTTGTATTCGTATTAACAATAAAATCACGGGACAGGTTTCGGTTTTTCAAATTTCCCTTTCGTTACAAAGATATGTATGATTGAAGTATTCAGATAAGAAAAACTCCGGGCGAGTTTTTCTTCTGTGTACAAAGTGAGTGCAGTGAGTTACTGAATATCACTTTGCATTTTCGCTCATTACTTGGGCATACAATGTCCATTTGACTTGAAATGTTCACACAATACCCTGTGGACATATGAGATAACAACAATATACATTGCATCAACCATTCATCACTTTTTGCACATGTCAACAAAGTTACTAGATCCCTTTAATGGACTTATGTCGCGTACATATGCAATGAGACATCGTCTGCTATCACTTGTTCTGACAATAGTGTGACGCCATACAAAAGTACTGGATGTTTACCCGAAGAGCGTTTATTATCGACCCAGAGATGGATGTTTAAATTGATGTTTTACCTGTATCTCCGATGCGCAAGGGATAACATTTGTATATCATGTGATGTATAGTTTACTATGTTAAATGTTCTGGGTGTGCTACTCAAAAAAAGCTCGTCTTGTAATACAGATAACGTGTTCAAAGATGTCACTACATATCTTTGCATTAAATATAAAGGTGAATAGAGCAACACCTTCTATCGTATGAAAGCTACACAACACGGGACTTTTATCATGGCGCATCTATATCCATACCATCGGCTCTTTGAAAAGGCTCCTGTTACATGACAAACAGTTAGTTTATTATCAACTACTGTTCTTAACTAGTCAGCTTCTGGCTGTAGCATAACTAAGATTTGTCCAGTTTAGGTGGGGGAGGATCACGGAGTACCGGGGCCTTGAATTGTATTAGGGGACCCTAGTTCTGACCTGAAAATTTCAAAACAAGCTAGTCCCATGGCTCCCCGCCTCTTCTTCTTTGCTACTTAGATTCCACCTGCTCCAGCCCTCTCAAGGGCATCACGGAGGTCACTTTGATGACCCCCGGTTCTAGTCTTCCAATCTGCGAGAACTTTCCGCGTGGCGCTTTCAAAGTCGTTATTAAACCGAGCTAAGATGGCTTCGGCTTCGTTGTAGCACTTACCGGCAAGGTGGCGACAGAATTTGTGGAATCTGCTGTGAGGAAACCTCTCTGCCAGGTCATCAAGCTCATCCTCAGTTACAAACCCGAGGGACCTGTGAGTGGGAGATTATTCTAAATTAATTTCAAAAACAATTACTGTTATAAATAGTCAGGCCTAATCATTCAAAGGGGGTGAATAAATAGCATGTAGAAAATAATATCAACAATTATTCATTGACATGTCTTTGGATTTGAATTAATTCCATTTAATGTGCAAGAATCTGAACATGGCAAGGATGGGGCTGGTACCACCACCAGGCTACTCCGTTATCGTTATCGTGAACACTTTTGAACCCGCAATCTACCTTTAAATAAGCACATATTTGGATCAAGTATTATTTAGCATTGGAGAAGAATACAATTTATTGAAGGCAATTAACATTGTCCTTGATAGCCAATTTGATTGTACATACCCCTGAGTTTCTCTGGTAGAAGTATCCTTGGTAGGGGTTGGTGAGGCCAAACTGAGAGATGCGAATGCTTCGATATGATCTTCTGTGTTAGTATAAAGAAAAATGGAAATATGTTGTGATCAACCTACCGTGCGTCCCCCAAAAAAACTATACACTTTTGAAATGGCTGCCGAATAAAAAAATATATGATTCTGGGGGAAAAGGTTTATATGTATGGATAGCTTATGGACTCAACTTTCATATGACACCAAAAATTCCGAAAATAATTCATGCTTGGGTGAGCACTTCTCACTTTTGTAAAGGGTATGAAAATTAGGTTGCGCAGGAATTAGCCTTCCAATTTGTGAGAGGTAAATCCTTTGAAAACTATACACTTTTGAAATGGCTGCCAAATAAAAAAAAATATATGATTCTGGGGGAAAAGGTTTATATGTATGGATAGCTTATGGACTCAACTTTCATATGACACCAAAAAGCCCGAAAATAATTCATGCTTGGGTGAGCACTGCTCAATTTTGTAAAGGGTATGACAATTAGGTTGCGCAGGAATTAGCCTTCCAATGTGTGAGAGGTAAGTCCTTTGGAGCTTACAAAATTGAGGGTGATATGATAAATTCATGATCAATTGCGATCAGTTTGGGTTTGCTGAGTGAATTTTATGGTTTATTAAACCAAACTTTTATGCATGAGTGAACATGAATTGCATTTGTTTTATTGTAGCATTGTAACTTTCCCTGGTAGTCTCAGTGGTGTGTTCATGTGAGTCAGGATGGGGTGATGGTACATGTACATGTACCGATTGACTGATACATGGTTGATTAAGTGATTGATAGCTGAATGTTGATTGTCTAATTCACGGTATCGATTGATTGACTGATAAATTGTGATTGATTTCAGGTGTCAATGGATAATAGCAACCAGTCCAATTTGGGAAATGTAGGTAGAAAATATCAATAATTATAGGTTTCATCATTTACTTCATAATTGCTTTTAATTAATTTTGAGTAATAATGTGCACAGAATGCAAAGTGTTTTCATAACTGTGGTTATGCCATTAAAAGAATAATAAATATGATCCAAATCAGGAAACAATAGTGAACAATGTGTACATACTTCGCAAATAAATATCGAATGTATCATTATCTTTACATGAACATTGTAATATTTCACCTGCTCCAGCCCTCTCAAGGGCATCACGGAGGTCACTTTGATGACCCCCGGTTCTAGTCTCCCAATCTGCGATAACTTTCCGCGTGGCGCTTTCAAAGTCGTTATTAAACCGAGCTAAGATGGCTTCGGCTTCGTTGTAGCTCTTACCGGCAAGGTGGCGACAGAATTTATGGAATCTGTTGTGAGGAAACCTCTCTGCCAGGTCATCAAGCTCATCCTCAGTTACAAACCCGAGGGACCTGTGAGTGGGAGATTATTCGAAATTAATTTCAAAAACAATTATTGTTATAAATAGATAGGCCTAATCATTCAAAGGGGGTGAATAAATAGCATGTAGAAAATAATATCAACAATTATTCATTGACATGTCTTTGGATTTGAATTAATTCCATTTAATGTGCAAGAATCTGAACATGGCAAGGATGGGGCTGGTACCACCACCAGGCTACTCCGTTATCGTTATCGTGAACACTTTTGAACCCGCACTCTACTTCTAAATAAGCACATATTTGGATCAAGTATTATTTAGCATTGGAGAAGAATACAATTTATTGAAGGCAATTAACATTGTCCTTGATAGCCAATTTGATTGTACATACCCCTGAGTTTCTCTGGTAGAAGTATCCTTGGTAGGGGTTGGTGAGGCCAAACTGAGAGATGCGAATGCTTCGATATGATCTTCTGTGTTAGTATAAAGAAAAATGGAAATATGTTGTGATCAACCTACCGTGCGTCCCCAAAAAAAACTATACACTTTTGAAATGGCTGCCGAATAAAAAAATATATGATTCTGGGGGAAAAGGTTTATATGTATGGATAGCTTATGGACTCAACTTTCATATGACACCAAAAATTCCGAAAATAATTCATGCTTGGGTGAGCACTTCTCACTTTTGTAAAGGGTATGAAAATTAGGTTGCGCAGGAATTAGCCTTCCAATTTGTGAGAGGTAAATCCTTTGAAAACTATACACTTTTGAAATGGCTGCCAAATAAAAAAAATATATGATTCTGGGGGAAAAGGTTTATATGTATGGATAGCTTATGGACTCAACTTTCATATGACACCAAAAAGCCCGAAAATAATTCATGCTTGGGTGAGCACTGCTCAATTTTGTAAAGGGTATGACAATTAGGTTGCGCAGGAATTAGCCTTCCAATGTGTGAGAGGTAAGTACTTTGGAGCTTACAAAATTGAGGGTGATATGATAAATTCATGATCAATTGCGATCAGTTTGGGTTTGCTGAGTGAATTTTATGGTTTATTAAACCAAACTTTTATGCATGAGTGAACATGCATTGCATTTTTTTTATTGTAGCATTGTAACTTTCCCTGGTAGTCTCAGTGGTGTGTTCATGTGAGTCAGGATGGGGTGATGGTACATGTACATGTACCGATTGACTGATACATGGTTGATTAAGTGATTGATAGCTGAATGTTGATTGTCTAATTCACGGTATCGATTGATTGACTGATAGATTGTGATTGATTTCAGGTGTCAATGGATAATAGCAACCAGTCCAATTTGGGAAATGTAGGTAGAAAATATCAATAATTATAGGTTTCATCATTTACTTCATAATTGCTTTTAATTAATTTTGAGTAATAATGTGCACAGAATGCAAAGTGTTTTCATAACTGTGGTTATGCCATTAAAAGAATAATAAATATGATCCAAATCAGGAAACAATAGTGAACAATGTGTACATACTTCGCAAATAAATATCGAATGTATCATTATCTTTACATGAACATTGTAATATTTCAGACTGACAAAATTCTTCGTAGATTCTTTCTAGATGTTGATAATCACACGAAAAGGGCCGCCAACGATAAGTTTAAGTTTGATTATAGAGATATATGTGTTAACAAGGTCTACTGATTTATGCTGAAATTGCAAATATGAAGATATGCAATTATTAACAAATGCAATTTACAAGAGAAAACAAAAATTATTTCATAAAAAATAATGATATATTTAAGCCAACCCTACAATATACAGTATAATATCATGTTAACGCAAATTTTAAAAAATACATTATAAGACAATTTTAAATACTGTGACGTTACATATTCAAAACTATGTTTATCATTGATATGGATTGCTATTATGGTGTAACTTTAAACGCAATCATGACGTGTATTGAAATAATGCAATCATCACAATAATTATAAATCTCGCGGGAGAAAAAACGCGCGTCTGATTAAATTCTAACGAGCCTTCAAAGAGGAAAAAGCACCCCCCAAATCTATAAAAATATTAAATAGATTATTTGCAAGCAAGAATTTCTACCAAAATAAGCAGGAAGCCAAGTTTTTAGAAATATGTTTAACCAGTAGGACTATTCGAGACCGAGACATCCGGGTTGCTAGACCGGTGCTCTTACTGACTGAGCTAGAAATCGAAAACACCCGTGGTGATCGGTACACCAGCGTAGATCCGGTTTTAAAAGTGGGGGATGATTGCGAGGGAAGGAGCAAAGCGACCAAGCCCGAAGGGACTAGCGCCCGAGGGGACAGGGTTTGGGAGGGGTATCCCCCCCCCCCCCCCTTCTGAAGTGGGGAGTTTTTGCACTCAAACTAATGCAATCTAGGAAACTAGATATATAACAAAAATCGGGAATCCCATTTTCTTTGCTCTTTTTCATTCATAATAATAAGCTTTGATAAAACATGTAACTTGTTGAAAGTTCTAAATTGGACGGTCCCGTTACGTTTATAGTCCAGTCAATCTAGCATATATAAGGGGTTACCTCGGCAAAATTGCAACACGGGATTTTTTTTCGGAATTCTGTTCAGGAAACTCCCCTTAACAACAACAAAAAGTCCTAAGAAATCGAAGTTGCGGAAAGTTGTTTAAAGGGCATTATAAAGATAATTAGCAAATTTGCATAATTGTGAAACAAGGTCAGGGGTCATTTTCTATCTAGTAATAGTACACTAGTAATTCAAACAAATATTCTAAGGTATTTTGGGGCAAGGAATCCATTTCCGGTGCTCGTTTGCGAGTGCCATATGGGCAAAACCCTGAAATCCAAGATGGCTGCTTCCTCATTTGCATATTTATGATTATTATTGGGTTTTAGTGGCTACAGCCTCTAATAAGCAATACTGTTCTAAATGTATATCAAAGATACTTCAGCTTGGTTGCCGCATTGGCAACCTCTAGCAATGCATATAATTCGTATAATTTTTTTATTATTTACCTAATTTGCATATTCCCCCAAATTGAGTTTATTGGGAACCCGGACAGTCAAAATGATAAAAAAAAATACCACTTTTCCAAGGTTTTGGGGGCATAAAGTCCATTTATGATACCTAATTCGACGTATCACCTTGGCAACCCACATAAATCCAAGATGGCCGTCTTTGGCATTTTAAAGGAGATAGTGCTATTTGCCACTTTAACGGCATTTTTTTTGGAGAGCATAATTTGTTTACTGTTAGCAACCAGCTACATTGAAATTTAAGTATTCCAATTGCTGATTACAATAATTGCGAGTCCAAAAATTGTAATATTGTTCTAATATAACCAAAAGAATGAAGTTGTGTATCATTACATGTGAAATTTGGGGAGCAGCCATCTTGGATTTAAGAAGGTTGCCATGGTACTATATGGAAATAAGTATAAAAAATGGACCTGTTGCCCCCCAAAACCTTGGAAAAGTGGTATAACTTGTCATTTTTACTTTCCGGGTTCCCAATATACTCAATTTGGGGGAATATGCAAATTAGGTAAATAACCCAATTATGCAAATTATATGCATTGATAGAGGTTGCAAAGGTGGCAACTAATCTGAAATAGCTTCACTACATATTTAAAACATGAATGAAACATAATAATCTATAATTATTGCTTATTAGAGGCTGTAACCACTGCAAACCACTAATATTCATAAATATGCAAATTAGGGGCAGCCATCTTGGTTTTTAGGGCATTGCCTATACGACACATGCAAATGAGCACCGTTAATGGATTCCTTGGCCTAAATTACCCTAGCATAATTGTTTTTATCAATATTGTACTATTCCTAGATAGAAAATGACCCCTGACCACATTTCATTTTTAAACCACTTTCCGCAACATTAATTTCTTAGGACTTTGTTTTGGTTGTTAAGGGGAGTTTCCTGAATAGAATTCCGAAAAAAAATCCCATGTTGCAATTTTGCAGAGGTCAAGACCCTATATTGACTGGACTATTACTTAACTTGACAGGCATGCAGAACTCTGAGCAAACATGTGTTGGCTTATGACTAAAAAAGCTGCATTTATATAAAATTATTTTGCTTTATTGTGTGCAATTTTCAAAGCCAAACATGCTTAAGTTCGACATGGTCGACGATCTCGTAAATGGAACGCTGTTTAGAACGTATTTCATTGGATCTGTGTTTCTTGCCATAACAGGGACTGGACACTAATGTATATCCGTCATCTGCGTAACATTTTCCTTAAAATTCCGTTAAACAAATGTTTACATATTAAAATTATTATAAACCCAAAGCAGAGAATATTAATGGACTTATGTCGCGTACATTTGCAATGAGACATCGTCTGCTATCACTTGTTCTGACAATAGTGTGACGCCATACAAAAGTACTGGAGGTTTACCCGAAGAGCGTTTATTATCGACCCAGAGATGGATGTTTAAATTGATGTTTTACCTGTATCTCCGATGCGCAAGGGATAACATTTGTATATCATGTGATGTATAGTTTACTATGTTAAATGTTCTGGGTGTGCTACTCACAAAAAGCTCGTCTTGTAATACAGATAACGTGTTCAAAGATGTCACTACATATCTTTGCATTAAATATAAAGGTGAATAGAGCAACACCCTCTATCGTATGAAAGCTACACAACACGGGTCTTTTATCATGGTCTCTGTATCCGTACCATCGGCTCTTTAAAAGTGTCACTGTTCCGTGACAAAACAGCTAATTTATTATCAACTACTGTACTATCAGTCAGCTCCCAATAGTGGCTTAGCTAGGATTGTTACAGTGTGGGTGGGAAAGGCTGGGTGATTAGGTAGCACCGGGGGCCGTGCATTTTTATTAGGGGACACGGGTTTCGACCTGAAAATGAAAAAAAGCTACTCCGCTGACTCCCCGTCTCTGCTTCCTTGCTATTCAGATATTACCTGCTCCAGCCCTCTCAAGGGCATCTTGTAGGTCACACTGTAAACCACCCGTATTTGTCTTCCAATCTGCGAGAACTTTCCGCGTGGCGTTTTCGAAGTCGTTATTATACCGTGCTAAGATGGCTTCGGCTTCGTTGTAGTCCTTACCGGCAAGATGGCGGCACAATTTGCGAAATCTGTTGTGAGGGAACCTCTCTGCCAGGTTATCAAGCTCATCCACAGTTACCAACCTTGCGGACCTGCAGTGGTAAGGTAATTTTAAAAGTTCGATTTCCAATACACGACTCGTTATGATAATTATGATCAATATAATAATGTTCTCCACCGCGCTACAGCGCTTAAAAGAGCTGCTGTTATTGTCAGCGGACAACATGTCAGAGGCATATTTTTTTTTCAATGCCACTGACTTCCCTCACGGTGGACTTCACAGTTTCGATGATAAAACGGCTCCACGCTGGGCTCAGAGCCGCTTGCAAGCTTGATGGACTAGCGTATGTTGTATATATGCTAGTCTCCGAACAAGGAAACATCTCTAGAATAGTGTTCTAATTTATTATTTAGTTGTAAGAGCTCCCGTGTATACATATACAAAAACGTACATCCTTCACTATAATCATGGGAGACCTAACTGCAAAGGTAGGCGTGAGAAGAGATGAGGAATAGAAATAGAGAATGGTGTATATAGGTCCATTTGGGACCATTTCCGGCACGAGAGAGGATAAAGGCTTCTAGAATATGTTGCAAGTAGAAACATGGTGATTGGCAATACATGGTTTAAGAAACTAAAATACAGATATTGGACATGGGAAAGTCCTAATACGATTGATTACATTATTGATTACATTATTACTGACCACAACAGAACATTGATGGATGTAGAGTTCATAATAAAGGTCGACACAGGCAGTATCCACAGTTTTATGGTTCCAAAATACGTTTATCTAAACAATTTATGATAACTACTGCTAATAATCATTCATGGGTCTGCAGACATAGTGTAAGACGAGTTATATTGTCGAAGGTACTTAACCACCCCATACGTTCCTGGACAATAGATGATAGTCTCCTTCTGCAAACCCATGAATACAAACGAACATTTCTAGAAACTAATTTCTTAACTCTTTGCTGGTATATGAACTACTAAAATGTTTTGTGTACATATCATCAGTGTTGGGTCCAATACCAGAGGGTCCAAGATCAAGATCAATATCAGACAGTCCGAGATCAAGATCAAGACCAAGATCCGCAGCTCACGAACAAGATCAGAATCTCTGAGATCAAGATCAGAAATGTCCGAGATCAAGAACAAGATCGAGATTACTGATGCCGATCTCGTGGCTGGTCTCGAGATCAAGATCGATCTCGAGATACCCAACACTGCACATCATGAAATATATTTTGGGTATTCCCTTTAATTATTGCAGCAATGTGTTTTAAAACTGTAAGCGGTTGTACATTAAAACACTCACCAGTGCCACCACGCCTAGAGAAATTCAGTTTGTAGTGTATGCTTAATTATAAACATACACATGCATTGTGTCTTTTTAACTTACCCCCTCGAAGGAGAGTCATCAGGATGATTTGACGTAATCCCCGGTAATGTCTCAGAACAGGGTGCTGTAGAGATATAATGACAAGACATAAAAACGATATTCGCCTAATCATTAACAATAAGAATGTAGCCAATTATTTCACCCACCTCCACCTTTAAGGGGTAGTTCAGTTTTGGTATAGAGGGCGCTACAAGAAAAAATAAATGGCTGAAATATCAATAAATATATCCAATCGGAATAAATCAAGGGCCCATAATTATTCGATGATTTTAAACAAAATTAAATGCTTAAACTTTTTCAAAAATTGTCAAGAGGTTTTTATATAGTTGTTGATGATTTCAACAAATCATCATATGTATGATGTGGTATAAAAAATTGTTGAAACCAATGCTTTTTTAGAAAGAGCCTTTTTGTGTTTAAATGACTCTTTTTGAATGGTAACAGGCTTTGTACTTTGTCGTTTGTAATTTTCTATACATTTCGAGCATGGTGGAGTCAAAACTATTTGTTTGTAATGTTATTGTGCAGGTTTTGGTTACTAAAGCTCAGCCTTACCAAAACTGTACTACCCCTTCAAAAGGCTACATGCTAATATCTAAAATATGTCGTTTTTTCCATATTATTTAGAAATGAATTACAGGAAACTTCGGTTTCAATAACTCGCGTTAGTGTTTTTTTCCCTTTTCCCCGTCCTAATTGTTTCATTAAAACGGGGTTGTTCGGGCACTCGAAACACACGCAATTCAGTCTGACAAGATGCAGTGTTTTTCTAGAGGTACCAATTTTGTTCGAAAGCACCATAAACTATCAACAAAGATTTTGTTTTTAAATTAACAATATTTAAAACTAGTAAATATATTATCCATTGCGGATATAGTATCGGAAATAATATCGCTAGTGATATTCGTTTGTCTCGCAATGTATGGTCAAACTAGGAATCTAAACGAATATCACTAGCGATATTATTTCCGATACTATATCCGCAATGGATAATATATTTACTATTATTGATTGAACATACGGGCGCCTTGCCCTGAAATTGATACGTAGATATGAGCGTTGTAGCAATAAGGTGGCTTAGCCCGACCGTGGGTTTCGAATCAACCGGTGGGGGGCCGGATTGTAGGGGAGTGTCATGGCGACGTATCGTACGCTGGTTCGGTAGGCGGACCGATCCAGTGTCCCGTTGATTGGTTGCGTGCCCGTGTACACCGGCCAATCAATGCGGCCCGTTTTTGACCTATCGGGTACGTGCTCGCTTATGTGAGATTCTGCGTTGGGAGCCACGGTAGAGCATAAATACCGATTGTCTACATTAGATAATACCATTTGACAAAGTGTTGCAGCGGCACACGAAACGTCATGATCTTTTAGATTCCTAGTTTGACCATACATTGCGAGACAAACGAATATCACTAGCGATATTATTTCCGATAATATTTAAAAAGTTCACTATTATAGTCACATGATCAAAGTTTAATGAAAAATTTCAAGATCTTTTATTTGGAGTCACGCGATAATTACCAAAATATAAGGAACAAAGATTGGAAAAAGAACTCGGAGAAAGAGGAATTATATGAAGTGGAAGCACAAGAGGAGGAATATTATGACAACGAGGAAGAATAAACAGAAGAAAGAAAAGAAGCTACTTGTTATGTATTATGTATTTATCAGAAAATATATATTTACTACAAACCCTTCCTCATAATGAAAGAACTGATTATATACATAACCTTGTTTAATAAAATACCCTTATGGACTCGTACCTTTGAATTCGGTCCTGAAATCAATTTCTTTTGGCACTTTTTGATTCACTTGTTTCAATACCAGTAATCCGTGACTATCATCCGGGCATTCAGTCAAGTCGAGAGTGAACGTTTCGTACATCCTAGAGAGGCTACGTATTTG
>JBAMJV010004244.1:0-101469 GCA_037951105.1 Echinarachnius parma
CGGCTACTTTAGTATAGTAGATAACAAAAGAAATAATGCAAATGGTATGATTTTACAATTACTAACTGACAGAACTGCATATTATCGTCTCAGATTACCCTGAATTATGAACAGCAGTATCATAAACGTAATGATTGAAATGATTTGAAAAAGGGTTTCGGCATTTTCGTCGGCATTTTAAACCCTTTTTGTTCTTTTTCGCTGGTGTTAGGGCGGTGTTTAGATATCGATAGCACTATCGGTATCGGTTCTCCCAAACCGAACAGCTGATTTTGAGCTCGATTTAAGCAGCTCTTGGAGTAACACCACTCTAACACCAGCCCAACACCGAACTTGAAATCACTCATTGTGGCGACTTCATTTGAAAAACACAACCACCACACAGTACACACGTCCAGTCTCTGACTTTTAGCTTGGGAGTCTCTTTGACTTTGCACTTTGCCACGTCCTATCGATCAGTCATTCCTCGTTTGAATTTGAAACAAGGTAAATATAGATCATTGCATTGATTTGTGGTTTTGAGAGATGAAATTGAATGTTCTGTTAATGTGTTAACTGTTATTTAAATTTAATTGAATAAATTTTTTTTATTACTTTATTAGTTACTCTTTTCATGATGGGATTTGATTTGATTTAGTTGACGTGGTGTTGTCTGTAGAGTCACTCATGATACTGACACTGAAAATTGTATGCTCTTTCAAATTTGACACTCCGTTTTTCATTACCTCACAAAAAAAAATATTACCCCTTTAATTAATGGCTTTAACTTAAGAATATTAGTTATTAGTATTACTTTGATCATTGAAGTTGACAATTGCGACACGATCATGCCGATATTAATAATATTTATCAATTGCTTTGTCGTGAGCGAGAGCAAGATTCGGCTTGCGTGAAAATTTAGTCCGATAAATATGACGTTTTGGGGCCTATTTTAAAGGTGCACCTGTAAAGTGTCAGATATTGCCCCAAATTACATTTGAGACTTCAATCCTTACCAAAATCATTGTAAGTAAGATATGTCCGAATGATGTGTGAAAGTTTCATTGAAATAGAACACTGCTTTCCTGGTTAAAAAAGCGAAAATTTGCGTCAGCTTTTACAACGAATTACTGTATAACGTGTATGAGGTTTATGACCGTTTATTAACGCTCTTGAGCTGAATGATCATCATTATCAATGACAAAATAGACAAAATAAACAAAAGGTCACGTGACTTCGTAACGGTAGGTACGATTTTCAAAAGACCCATAAGAAAAAAGTCATCAAGCAGCGGCGCGTCATCTTGCAGCGTTTTGGAGCAATACAAAAAATCGCGGGGGGGGGGGGGCATTATTAGAGTTAACGTAAAAGACGCTGCCAAAATGTCATCTGACTAGTAGTAGTATGGAAATTGTGTAAATTTGTGTTGTGATTGTGCTTTTGTCAGTGTCATTTTTCATTTTGCTGTTTTGTACATGGTTGGCGATTTAAATCGCCTCGATTAAAAAAATCACTGATTAAATCACCAGACTTGTGTGTTGTCATTTTTTTTTGTGGATTATGTTAGAAAATATTTTTAAAATAGATTAAAGGGATAGTTGAGTTCTGGTAAGGAGAGTACAGTTTTGGTGAAACTGAATTTTAGTAACCAAAACCTGCATCATTACATTACAAACTAACAGTTATAACTAGAAAGGAACACAAAATTACAAATGACGTAGTAAAGATCATGTTATCATTCAAAAAGAGCCGTTAAAACGTAAGAGGGCGCTCTCTAAACACTCATCGGTTTCAACCATTTTGAATAAAATATTGTGCATGTGCTGTTTTGTTGAAATAGTAATTAGATAAATAACCAACGACTATTTAAATACCTATTTTGTAACTTTTTGAAAAGAGGAAGCATTTTTTTGAATTTTTAACGGCTGGTTCAAAATTCTCTAATTAACCCGGGGCCCCGGGTTTATTACAAATTGTTATATTTATGGATATTTCAGCCGTTTCTGAACCGATTTTGATCAAACAAAGATGATTTTATTGTTTAAATATTATGCTCTTTCAAATTTTACACTCAGTTTTTCATTACCTCACAAACCAATTAAGTAGTCTAGCGCCCTCTCTACCAAAACTCAACTTTCCCTTTAAGTGTGTCTGTGTCTCTGTGATCAATACAAATGCCCTGGCCTACAATTAAAGGGATTTAGTAACATTGTCCGAATCCTCAAAACTTACAAGTCCAGAACTCTAGTGGTTCTCTCATACCATGTTATATTCATTAACAATAAAAGCACGGGACAGGTTTTGTTTTTTTCAAATTTCTATTTCGTTCAAAAGTTATAAATTCAGATGTTAAACTGTCTATGGGATAATTTAAGACGTGTACAAAGTAAGTGCAATCTGATATATCATATACATGTATTTCATGGAATGAATGCAAACGCATTCCAAATGGATTTGAGAGTAAATTAAGATCACTTTAGGATGAATTTTTAAAAGAATAATTTCAAAATATAACAAGGGTCCATATAACAAATCTTGATTTTCTTGTAATTCTGTTACGCACACACATACATTCAGGATTTGTTCTGGTCCTTATGTAAGAGTTTGTGATTAACAATGCATACAAATTCTTTACTAATGACTATTAAGCAGAAAAATGTAACCAAGAAATTGCATTTTCATGGATGGATTCAGTGGCATTCGTTTGTCTTAAGGTAATTTCTGGAAAAAAGATGTACCAAATCATTACAAAGTGTTGAATAAAAGACCCCTTTCCGTTATGATTGTAATTTGGTCTCCTGACGCTACAGTGTTTTGTAACAATCTTTGGTTCTGTTGTACCTCTAGTACAGTTATTAAAGTTTTAAAAACTGTGGAAGTGAAAGGAATTTTAAATATGATTAAGAAAACAGAGCTAAATATCACTTATTTGTCATTCTGTAACAGTGGAATTGCCCATTCACTATGTATTTCCATTCACACAGATTTCCAATATTCAGGAAGTTTACAAGGCTTTGTAGCATTGAAAGTTGAATGATTTGACCTGTTTGTGATTTTAAATTGTTTAAATGTTGCTTGATATTGATGATGTGCAGTTCTTTAGCATGTCACATAATGTAGGTACTTGTTTTTCACAATTTAACCATTTTTCTTGAAGTAAAGGAACAATTCTGAAATGTTGCTATTTTTTTCTTCAAATATGGTTATTATTGTCAAATTATTGATTTTGAAAAGTATTGGAGCTAAAATGTGAATTCTTTGTTGTTCATGTACCGATTTGTGGAAAAATTGATTTCACTGCTTAAGTTGTGTAATTCCGTTACACACATTAGTGGACATAGTTCCTAGGATTTTTCTTTCATTAAATTGATGCAATCCTTTTTAATTTCTTGCCTACTAATATGAAGCTGAAAATAAACCGAAATAAAGCTGGATTTTAGCAATATTTTTTTCAAATTTCACTCTTATTTGTATTTTGGCCATATTTTCATTTATTTTACACATAACAACTTCAAATATTGCTCTACAGATATGTCAAATTATGGTTTATATTCAAGTGCTAGATAGCCTTGATGTATGCATTAGCATGTAAGAAAAGTTGAGTGCAAAATAATTGAGTTTACCTTGTAACTTTCAGAGATGTAATTCCGTTACAAATTTGTGTAATTCCGTTACAGTGGTCTTTTTTCAAAAAAGTGAATTTGTGGACTTATCATTGTGGTGTTTATGCACCTACTTGTTCCAAAATGAAGTTGACAATTATCAAGAAAACATACATAAAATCAGTTTCAAAGTGTCTTATATTTCAGAGAAACTCAACGCAAACTTATAGCTAAAAAAAACCTCCATTCTCCAGTAATTCCGTTACGGTCACACATATTGGTCTAGTGTGCAACAACACATGGAAGATATAAAATCATTTCCCTATCATGTTGTAGCCTGGCTGCCTGTGCAACATATATCAAGTATCAACATTTACTTAAGTCATGAGAATATTGCGCAGGGAATAAAATAATGCGCAAAAAATCTCTGAATGTAATTCCGTTATGGTGGAATTGCCCTGCTGCATACATGCAGCAGCGAAACCAGCATACACGTGTTGCGGTTTTTGGTTTGCGAAATCGCAACTCGTATGTGTGGTTTTCGCTGCTGCACCTGAACTACGTAATACGAATGGAACATGAAATTGCATTGGGAATCATCAATTTATTGTACATACTAATGGCCCGGTCAGATATCAACGGATATCGGAAGCTTATGCCCAACGAATAGACAACTTGCGAAATTAAATTATCCGGTGATGAAAGTCATCTCCATTGCTTCATGTACAAAACATAGAACAACGTACATCACCGGACAAGGAACGGACAAGAAACGTATAGAACGGATGGAAAATTTAGCTCTCCGTTTGACATCCGTTTGCGCAATCCGTTGATATGTGACCGAGCTATAAATGATAACCGCTTGTCAGCAGAAAATAGACAAAAATAGTGGCGCGATGACAATCATATTCAGTGTAGTCTTTTCAAGATACGATCGGTCCTATTCTCGTCAGAAATTTCGTAATCAAGGTAAGTCAAGGTAAACAGCATGTTACCGTTAAAATCATGTCAGAATGCTAAAACTATAATTCATTTACGAATTTGCTGTATTTTAGAAGATGATTTATTTTCATAAATGCGCTGCATTTTTGTAAATTGAATGAACATGAAAGCTCTGGCGTTCAATGAGGGGACTTCCCCTTTTTTCGGGAAATCGAGTATCGATTTTTGTGCCCGGGACTCAACATTTTTCGGCGGGACCCGGGTACCCGGGACTCAGCGACAACACTAGTATACACGGGTGCGGATATCGTCAAACGGACGATTATTACTGCGACAAATCTACGGCAGGCCATCAGTATTCGGTGATAAAATATGAACTCAATATTCATTTTTTTCACTAGGTAAACAGTGGTCGTTTTCTTTCAAACTTTTACAAATCTTTCAATTGTATTTTACAATGATATTGATATAGGATTGAAGTCTCAAATTTTTTGTGCAATATCTGACACTTTACAGGGATCACTTTATCTGTCAAACAAAAATCAGAATTTAGATAAATTTTTGTTTAAATTCATGATTTCCCCAAGACCGTTCCCTGGCCGGTAACTTGCCGATTGGTCTACAGCCATTTGGTCTACTCCCATTTGGTCTACTCCCATTTGGTCTACTAGAAAATTATAAATTTAGGGGCTTATTATTATCATTATGGATTATGATTAAGGTTAGTTAGGGGTGTGGATTAGGGTTAGGTTTTGGGTTAGGGATCGTGTTTGGAGTTGGGGAAATTGAAATTAAAGGCATCAGGTAGTAGACCAAATGAGTTGTAGACCAACTGAGTGTAGACCAAGTGAACATAAACCCCCTGGCCTTCAGGCTAGTTAAATTGCTCTTGTTATGGTTTCAATTACCCACATATTTTTCTCAGTACAAAATCAAAAAAATCACACGAACCTGATACAAAATATGATGATAAATACAATTTAAAAAGTCATATATAAAAAGTATCCCCAAAACCATTTTTGGTAGGTTTTTTCCATCTCTGTCCTTTCTCTCTACAGGGAAACAAATTATTGAATCTCAAACAGATGCATTTTGAAAGAAATCAAACAAATCTGATTAAAATGTTAACAAATCACGATTTAAAGGTACACTTGGTCTTGAGTATTGGTACTTCCCGAAATGCCCCTTGACACTAAATTGGTTGGTTTTAATTCCATTTGAAAGTTCCTTGAATAAAACATGTAAAATGAGAATCATTCCCTTTCAAATGCTCTCATAGTTGAACAATTTGATTTTAAAATATTTTATTCATAAGTCTACTGGCCGGGGGACATTTTGACTTTTTAGAAAAATACAAAAAATGATTATAAACTACTTTGAAAAAAATCTGAATAGGGTTTTAAATAGTTGTTGATGATATCTCTATTGAATCATTATTTTAACAAAACATCAAATGCACAATTTTGTATGAAAAAATGGCAAAAACCAATGAGTTTTTAGAGAGCGCCCTTTTGAGTTGTAACAACTCTTAATGATAACACGGTTTTTACTTACCGTAGTCGTTTGTAATTGTGTATACCTTTCGAGCATGGTGGAGTTATAACTATTAGTTTGTACCGTAATGATGCAGGTTTTGGTTACTAAAGTTAAGTTTGACCAATACTCAACTATCCCTTTAAATAAAAAAAAAAATAAAAAATAAAAAAAAAATATATATATATATTTTAAAAAAATGTTAAATCGCAATTTTATTCCAACCCTAATATTTAATGATTTAAAGGGGTAGTACAGTTTTGGTAAGGCTGAACTTTAGTAACCAAACCTGGACAGTAACATTATAAACTAATAGTTATAACTCCACCATGCTCGAAAGGTATACAAAACTACAAACGACTAAGTAAAATGCCCGTTATCATGCAAAAAGAGCCATTAAAACACAAGAGGGCACTTTCTAAAAAGGCATTGGTTTCAACCATTTTTCATACAAAATTATGCATGTGATGTTTTATTGAAATAATTATGATTAAATAGAGAGATCATCAACAACTATTTAAAAAAACGCTTTTGAAAATTTTTGAAAAAGTGCAAGCATTTTTTTAATTTTTTGAAAAAATCATCTAATTATTTGGGCCCCAAATAATTATAAGATCAGATATATTTTTTGATATTTCAGCCGTTTCTGGGTCGATTTTGACCAAATAAAGTTTATTCTGCCATTAAAATTGCATGTTCTCTCAAATTCGACACTCAGTTTTTCATTACCTCACAAAAAAATTGTGATGTGCAGCGCCCTCTCTACCAACACTAAACTACCTCTTTAAAGCCATATATGCGTGGGTTATAATGGGTAGTCAGCAAATTCCAACTCGCACTCCACCGTAATCTCCCGAGGTAAACTCACGATATGTGTTGGATCGATCGAAGAGCGGTGCTTCGAAATATCTGAACACTGGCCTTCTTATGAAATTGCATGCAGCAAACAGCTGGTATCTGTATACCGAGCGAGTTTCTCGAGCTGTCACCTAAGGCAATACATATCGCTGATAAGATCAAACAGCGGCACTTTGAAGTCGGTGCGGTTAAGCGTGGTACGTAATATTTTCGCTCGTAAACATCTCTGATGGATCTCCATTCGACTAGTACAAATATTCCGAATGCGACTATTTTTGATGCATTTTCGACTCGGGTGTTCAGAAGTGGGACAGTTTGCGATCGCTACTTATAACTGAGCCAATGGGGATTACGTACCGTGCGTAAAAGTGCGCAATATGGATCCACGCGTCTAATATACCGGTCTGAATTCCCTTTAATGTTTGTAGAGACATTTAACATTTATCATTTGGACACTTAAATACTAGTATGTAAACAAAAATGTCTGAATGATAAATGTTAAATGTCTCTACAAATTTTTTCTGAACTAATTTAATGACTGTATCGTATCAGTCTGGAGTCTCTGACTGGACCACTCCTGACAATTGCTGCTGTACACTGTTTCATGATTTTCGGTATGGCCATTTTTGTTTACTTTTTTTTTTTTACATAAATTTTTTTTTTTTTAATTCTTAAAGGGATAGTTGAGTTCTGGTAAAGAGAGTACAGTTTTGGTCAAACTGAATTTTAGTAAGCATAACCTGCACCATTACATTACAAACTAATACAGTACATGTAGTTATAACTCCACCATGTTCAAAAGGAATACAAAATTACAAACGACTAAGTAAAAAGCCTGTTATCTTTCAAAAAGAGCTGTTTAAACTAAAGAGGGTGCTTTCAAAAACGCATTTGTTAAAACCATTTAAAATAAAATATTGTGCATGTGATGTTTTGTTGAAATAGTGATTAGATAGAGAGATAATCAACAACTATCTAAAAATCTCTTTTGAAAATTTTTGAAAAGAGGAAGCATTTTAAAACGAATTTTAACGGCTGGTTCAAAATTATCGAATACTTGTGGGGCCCCACGTTTATTACAAATGGTTATGTTTATGGATATTTCAGCCGTTTCTGAACTGATTTTGATCAAATAAAGTTTATTCTGTCATTAAAACTGTATGCTCTTTCAAATTTGACACTCAGTTTTTCATTATCTTACAAAAAAATTATTTTGTGTAGCGCCCTCTCTACCAAAACTCAACTATCTTTAAAGTCATACCTGTAAAGTGTCCAAATCCACGAAAATTACTTGGAGCTTCATCGTTTCTCTTCTACCGTGTTGTTTAGCTTATGGTAAGAGAAGAATAAAATAGGGTTTGATTTTTTCAAATGTCCCTTTAGTATGAAGATAATTATCATTGAAAATCATTATTTCTAAAGCGTTAATCAACGCAATTGAAAAAAAGTACAATTGTCTCAGCAGAGAACGTCCGCATGCAGCACCCGTGAGAACATTCCGGAGATTGAACTTTGAGCCGAGCGAGTTCAAATTCCATGAATTATGTACTACGTGTGTAAAAAACGTGGGTGCGAATATCTCAAACGGATCATTCATTACTACGACAAAAGTATGGCAGACCATCAGTATTCGGTGATAAAATATGAACTCAATATTCGTTTTTTTCACTAGGTAAACAGTGTTCGTTTTCTTTCAAACTTTCACAAATCTTACAATTGTATTTTACAATGATATTGATGTAGGATTGAAGTCTCAAATGTCATTTTGTGCAATATCTGACACTTTACAGGCATCACTTTAAATGCTAAACTTTTAAAAAACGTTTAAACATATAATTAACGTTTTGACTCAGCAATTAAATAGTAAAAAACATTACATGTACACACGCACACACATTCTGGCATGCGCAAAAACAAATTTGTAAATTGAGGCCCTTCATAATCGTATCTATATGCATAATTTATTAACATGCACTCTGAACAGACATTTTATCTTATCTTACACAGTCGTTTTATCAAATATTGTATCATGGGGTGTTTACATACCACTAACAGCTGCTGCTTATTGAGTAATACAAGTAATTTAGATGTATAGTCACAATTCACTAATATGGCTTACTGTGTGGTCAGCAATATGGGAGGTAAGATATTTTTCTCAACCAAACTATTACTTTCATTTTTATACTGGTAAATGTTGTATGTTTTATGAAAACTGTCTAAAGGCCCAGTCAAATGTTTATTGCTCTGTTAGCATTATTAAATATTTGAAATGATCGTAATGAAGATGATGGAAGAGCTACGTTCTTTAATTCTGTCATTTTACTTTAGAAGTTGAGATTGTTTTTAATTATTTTCAAACAAATTTAAATCGTTTGCAGTAATTTCGGAATGATGTTACAATAAGATTAAATTATAAAACAATTCTAGCAGAAATTGTTTGTGATGTGCGAAGGAACTATTAAACAGTGTCACCTTTATTATTAATATAAAAGAGGTCTATTATTAATATTAAAAAATTGGTTAAAAAGTAAACACGCTCTTATAATATTTCTGCTTTTTTACATGACTAGGTACCCGATACAGTAATTTGCATGGTCCCAATTACCAAGGCTCTTGTACTTGAGCTTGTAAGTGAGCTCCCACCGTACATTGTATTGTTTGTATTATTCCTACATTCTACAATGCAAGAATTTACCAAGCTTCATTTATTACCTTTTATTACATCATGTTTACACTGTTACACACCATAAACTTGTGAATAAATATTAGTTAACTCCACAGCCATCCTGATCCTGGTACAAAATATTACAGATAGTGAGATAGATCTTCTATTTAGTGCACTTGTAGGTCTCTTCCAGTACAACATACATTGGAGTTCGAAACAAGGTCTGCTCGTACTGAATGCATGAAAGTACTGGTATCTGATTTTTTGCTCTGAGTAACCATTTTTAGAACTTGAAGATTTGTGTACAATGTTATTGTCATATTTATATTTTCTGTCTTTGAAAAGTAACTGCTGGAGTTACTTTATCTGGGTGTGTGTGTGTGTGTGTGTTTGTGTGTGTGAATATATATATATATATCTCATTCAAATATTTGGAGTGTTCAGAATTCAGATCTTTCTACTAGCAGATGAGGTGATTTTGAACAGCTAGTTCAGCTTGTGAGTTGTGACTGTGAGTGCTCCTTCATCCTAGTGAACCTTCAAATATATTACATTTATAATTAGGTGCCTAAGTTAAAATTACCAATCTTCCAAAGATGAGATTTCAGGCATTGCTTTTGGTGAATGTCATTGCTCTCCTGATTGAGATGTGATTTTAAATAATCAGTTTAACTTTGTTGCTTGATCAGTTGTTTGAAATGCAATTTTCTCCCTTTGCCTTGAACTTGATTATCATCATACATGTAGCTTTTATTTTATTCCATTGCCAATCATTATTGCTGTTCCGAAAAGATTTAGGTGCATTAAGGGACCAATCTTCCACAGAAGTTCCAAGCAGATGAAATTTTAGCCTTTTAGGCAGTGTTTGGGGATGTGTCTTTACCCTCCTGTTGATCTGTTCTTTTAAGCAGTGTGTTTCCTCGATTGTGTCGAAATGCACTTCTATCCACATAATTATATATTATTACATTTCAAAGCTATGAGTATTGCTGTTTAGGTGTCTTTAGGGATCAATATTCTAAGTGCTCAGATGAGATTTGAGGCATTTTTTTGTTGGTGTGAGTCCTTACTCTTCTACTGATGTGGATTTTTTTTTGTACGTACTCTACAGTCTACTCACTGTACATATAGTTGATTAAATATGAACAAAGAGAAATAGGCGTCACCGAGAATCAAACCCGAGACCTCCGGATTGCTAGACCAGTGCTCAACCATTGAGCCACAAAGACCCTTGAATGGGGGACGCATGAAACCCTTTTCACTGCTCAAATATACTTTATTATTGATAATTATTGCCTTTCCCTCAAATCTATAGGTGCCTTTAGGGACCAATCTTTGATGCAGATGAGATTTCAAGCAGTGTTCTTGGTGTGTGTTCTTACTCTCCTTCCCGTGCTCGAAGCCTGTAACAAGGAGACCATCATGGCAGATCAAAACAAGTGGCCCGAGCTTGTAGGAAAGGTACTGTATCCAATGCACTAGAAATTATCCTCTTTTTTTTTTTTGCCTTTTTAGTCCAGTCTAGCATGTAATTTTTTCTTTCTTCAAATTCCAACCAAGTTTGTATCAAATCCCAGTCACTCAAGACCTGACTCTGGTGTTCCCAAACACTCTATAAACATTACAAATGTGTTATAATTGGTTGCCCATTCGGGCCAGTGGAATTAAGCATCAATGTAATTTGGTTGCCCAAAACTAAATTGTAGTGGCCCGCTGTGTACATTTTTTAGCATTGTGTTTATATGTGTATCTATGGAATGCAGTACAGTAGTCTTTACTTAATTGGGTAGACTTTTTGCAAGGTATATTTCACCCCTTGTAACAGACCTCAAATTAAATGGGGAAAATTTCTTCCAGAAACATAAGAAGCTACCCCATTAATAGGTGTACCTCTTTAAATGTTAAAGCAGAGACTACCTAGATTATTGTATAATCCATCAGTTGAGGTTTAAAGCCGAATGACAGTATTGGGAAACGCCCACACAAAAATAATGAAATGTACGATTTTATCACTGACCATGTGAACGAATATGGGATTATAAAAATTTGGCCACAAAACCGGCTATCAATTGATTTATTTGCATTTTATTAACAAATTGATGGTAACAATTTGTAATTTGAAATGTTCGTCCGCACATTCGCTCAATCCAATGCAGGAATTAATTTTTGATTTTAGGGGGCTACTTTTTCAATTTGATGGATATCACAAAATATTTCACATAATTCCCTATGGTAATTCAGGGGCTACCTACTGATTTAAGGGGGCTATTTTGAAAATTAGGTAGCAAAATCGCCCTCAGCCCCCATATATTTCCTACCCTGGTAATCGGTGGCGCATGGAATTTTCCTTTTTTTTCTGCATTTTATGATCTTATGGTAAATATTTTACCACACAAACTCTCTTTTATAACTATTTCAACCATGTTGATCAATTTGTTTGGCCAATAGAGTGGATTTCCGTAATGCTCCCAATACTGTTATATGGCTTTAATCCAATACCATATCTCTTAGCTTGGGGAGCGACACGCCCAACCCCCCCCCCCCCCCCCCCAATAATGTTCCCAATACTGTTCTATGGCTTTAATACAATACGATATCTCGTAGATTGGGGAGCGACAAGCCCCCCCCCCCCCCCCCCCCCCAGCCCCACCCTTCTCAACAGACTTTACAAATGAAAGAAAAATATCAAAAAAAAATTAGCAAAATAATGCTTTGTTTATTTATATATGCACATCTATTATTTTTTGTAATGCACTTTCTTTATTCCTTGAACAGACTGGAGAGGAGGCCAAGTCGGCCATTTTGGCAGTGAGACCAAATCTAGAGGTATAGTAATAATCTCTCTCTTTCTACCCATTTCCCTTATAAGATATAAAAGCCCCCATGGAAAAAAAAATGGGGGCTCAACCCTCGAGGTGATTTTCCCCTGAAATGCCCAAAAGAGTCCCCGCCCCCCCCCCCGGGGCTTCCAAAACAATAACAACAACAACGATAGATCTAATAAAAACGGGCCCATAATTTCTCACAGAGTACAATAGTGCTTTTTTATGGTAGCTAAGCTTGTGAAGTCGTCCCCATAATTAACATTTATTTTTTCCCTGAAATCCTCAGTGAATTTCTGTATTTATTTTACAATTATGCATCATGACACAAACATATTCAACATCTGGTGTACAAATTTTAATAGACTAAAAACCAAACGTGTCACTGAAATTTCAGCAGTTAAAAGGACTTAGTAACATTGTCAAAATCCTCAAAATCCAATTGGAATTCTAGCAGTTCCCTCATACCTTGTTGTTTTTATATTAGCAATCAAAGCATGGGACAGGTTTCGGTTTTTCAAATTTCCCTTTCGTTAAAAAGATATTTACGATTGAAGTTTTCAGATGTTAAATAATCCAATGGATCGTCAAAACCGTGTACAAAGTGAGTGCAATGAGTTAGTGAATGTCACTTTGCATTTTTGATCATTACTCTGCCATATAACGTCCATTTAACTTGAAATTTTCACACAACACCTAGTGGACATATCAGATAACAATAATATACATTGTATCAACCACTCATCACTTCTTGCACATCTAAACAAAGTTACTAGATTACACAATTTATGTATTGAAAGAGATATTTTTTTATTCTTATGAAGGATGCAAATTTAATGTTTATATCGTCTTATTCAGTATGTGTTAGACGTTACGTACAAGTTACCTCTCATAATATGCCAAGTAGATCATTAGTGATGAATATGATTCAACTGAGCCTGTTTTTTTAAAAGAAATCTTCTTGTGTATCATTGCTCATTTTCTTTTGCATTTATTTATTTATTTTTGTCATTCAGATCCAGATTATGCCTGAAGATTCCATGATGACAATGGATTTCCGTACTGACCGTGTGCGCATTATGGTCAATCCCGAGGGAAAAGTATCAAAGGCGCCCTCTGTCGGTTAAATTTGAAAATTTGCGCCCTGAGCTTGTCATCGTTCATGCATTGAATAAATAAATTTCACAGATTATGAAAGTAGAATTATCGATCAAGAATTATCGATCAAGATGTTTATTTTGCAATATATATTTTAAAAAGTATATCTTAAAGAAATTCCAAATGAAGTTGTATTCTTACTTATTGATCAAAAAATGTGTGCATTAAAAAAAAAAAAAAAAAAGAGAGAGAATGGTGTAACTATTTACACATAATGTTGTTTCTTTGTATCAAATTCATAATATGAAAGACTTTCAAAGTATCTCTACTATTGAGTACCAAAGTAGTGATGTCACATTGTTTTGTTCTAACATGGCATAGAACCATTACCATTTGGCAAGGCACAGCTGTGGTGTTACACTTTTCTACTCTATATACATTATATTTCATCAGATAGTAGTATACTCTATCATTTTAATTGGATAGTAGTAGTATTTCTTATTTAGATGATATGGAACTTTGGGGGAATTTTCATTTTTTAAATCATGATTTGATTGATATAGCGCCTAATATGGACCATCTCGAAGCGCTTTACCTAGTGATATTCGCAACAAACAAGTACAATTTGGTTTCATAGACGTATCTATCACATAAACTACTAATGTGCCTTGCCCGATCACTTTGTAGGTCAGATTGATTGTGTATCATTGCACAGATCTGCAGTCTAATTATTATTGTGTGATCTATTAATTACTATTAAAGGGAACCAAACTTTCAGATTTGTTGGCTTTTACATTATACTCTTTAGTCAGTATGATAATGGTACTAATTATAACCAGGGGAAAACTATTAATATTTTAAGGCTACTTTGAACTGTCCAAGATTCATTCTTTATTGAATCTATCAGAATTATAGAGGCTATTTTTATGATTTTATGATTTTTTCGGGACTAAATTGCCCTGAGCCCCCATGTATTTTTTCACTCGTACTAAAATTGCCATATAAACCAAATATTTCCTTTCCATCTTGATTGTAAAACACAAATATATGTTTAAATTGATTTAGAATATATATTTCATTTGTGTGTAATTGATGATTGACAGATTTATTACCTCTTTTCTAATAAATTGATAATAATCAGTACAGTGCTTATGTTCTTTTATTATCCATAGATTAGAATTACATTTTGTTTGTGATTGTGTGATTGTTTGTGTGTGTGTGCATGTTTGTGTGCATGTGTGTGTGTGTGTGTGTATTTGTGCGTATGTGCGTGTATGTATGCGGGTGTATGCGTGCATGTATGTTTATTGTGTGTGTGTGCATGCATGTGTGTGTGTGTTGATCTTGTGTGTGTGTGTGTGTGTAAAACTATGTATGAATGTCCATGCTGCCATGTCCATCAATGTAAAACTCCATGGATTGTAGCTCTTTTTCGCAGATGCCTTGCTGGAAGGTGAACATCCCCCAGATTATACAAAAAAAATCAGTCTCTTTTCAGGGGGTTTTCCACGAAAACTGCGTTTGGCTCCACTGACCGCCTATACATATGGGGTGGTAGTATCAAGTCAAATTTATTAACTAAAACTCCCATGTAGAGTCGGTTATTTCTGACTACCCCAAAATAATACTAAACTGAAAAATTTGATACAAATTTGTTTTCCTGCTAATTACTTATGCACTGGTGTGATACTTGTGGTTCAGAGGGATCTGGAGGGGGGGGGGGGGGGGGGGGGTTGTTGCATAAAGAGTTGTGATTAATCGCAAGTCGGAAAATGTGCCTGAATACAAATCTGATTGGCTGAAATGCGCATATTTTCTGACTTTCGATCGCAACTCTTTATGCAACCCTCATCCACTCTCTGAACGTGAGATATTATGTAACAATCTGTGTCCGTGTTAAAGCCAAATACCAGTTTTGGGAAAGTTGCCGAAACATCAATAGGCCTACTGGCCAAACTAATTGATCAACATTGTTGAATAAGTATTTATAAAGGGCTTGTGTGGTAAAATCCGCGCTGCTAGTGCTGGGCTGGAGATATTGACAAGCCCGCACGGAGACCACGTGTGTAGACCACGATGTCTTTTGCACGTAGCGTATGCGCGATACCGCGTTGGTACGATTTGCAACAAATCAGTTTCATAATTTTGCAAATATATCAATCAGTAGGCGGTTTCCTGGCCAAATTTGTATAATCCCATATTTGTAAAATTATATTCTTTCACATGGTTGGTAATAATAAGGGTACATTTAATTTTGTTTGTGTGGGGCGTTTCCCACTACTGTCATTTACCTTTAAATTGTCAAAACTAAGCAATTTTTTGTACGCAAAGCTCCCTATAGAAAGCCCCTCTGATAAAAATATTGTAAGTATAGGCGTGATCTCATTTATTAACATGTGTTGATCGTGGCTTGTGTGATTTCATGTTTTCTTACACTTGTTGTTGCTTTTGTTTGGTGCACTGCGAGGTTGTGTATTTGTTGGCGTAGCTAGGGGGTGGGGCCTCCCAATACTTTTTAATTTGTGTACCCCACCAGTCTGACCACAGTGCACGATGATAATGATAACACAGGTACTCGGATGATAATGCCCCTAGCGCCGCCTCCCCCCCCCCCCCCCCCCAACAAAAAAAAGGTTACTATCCTATGCATGCATGCACTCACGTTTGTCTGCAAATTGGAAAGATGAGGTGAGGGTTAATATCTGATGGGGGGAAAGGGGCACAGGAGTAAATACAGAAATAAGAGAAAAAGAAGGCTTCACCCCCCCCCCACCCCCCCCCCCCCCCCAGAAAAATGGAGAAAAAAAAAATATTTCCCTTCACCTGACAAAAATGCAAGCCCTCTCCCCCCCCCCCCCCCGGTGCCCCCTCCCCCAGCTGGCCTCCTCACTGGAAAAAATCCTGTAGGCTATGCCACAAGTAATTGTAGTCGGTGAGGGAAAGTAGTTCCTAATGTGTGTATGATATGACAATTTTATATTTTTAATACAATTTATGGGGTAGTAAAATATCAATTTAGTCAGAATCTAACCCGACTGCTGAGCAACACCCTGCTAGCTATACACCCCCATTTCAATGTGCGTCCCCATTTCTTTTGGCGCCCCCCCCCCCCCCGACCCCCTTTTCATGTTGGCCGTCTGTACTGTAGACAATTATTCGGAACACTTTTTATTGTTATATAGGCAGAAGTTGCGGTAGAATTTTCAGAGGCCTTTGAACTTTTGTATTGCGGTAGATTTCCGTGCACTAATATTTCGTGCAGACGTGGATATTTGTGACGAATTTAACGAGTCAGAATTACGGCGTTATCTTGTTCTATCAAGGTGAGAATTAACAATGAAATGTTTTAATTTTCTTATTACAAATGCTTATAGCTTCTGAATTTAGTTTTCGATCTTATCGCGGGCTATAATAGACCTAAATATACATTTTAAAAGAGCAAAAACACTCACTTAGTCCCACTATATTCAAATTGGTGTTTGTCTGTTGACTGGCATGAATGTAATTGCAATCATAATTTATAAGCAAATCAAAGACAAACTGTAGTTTATTTCAAAATTGTACAAAACTTTTAACTTTGAATATAATACAAATCAAGCTTGAGGCTCTGAAAGACGTAGAAAGATAAACTTTTCTTCATAAAATTATATAATAAATGGAAAACAAATGAAGTTGAAAATTGTTAAATAAACAATTCAAAATTAATAAATGGGCGAATTATTCACAGTTGAAAAAAAGGAAAGAAAATGAGACTGAGCAGAAACTTGAAAGTGAGTGACAGAGAGGAGGGGATATTATGGAGTAATTTGTATTTTGACAATTTTGATCCGAGATTTTATAATCCCCCCAAAAAACAAGAAAAAACAAAACAAAAGAAAACAGAAAAAGAAAAGAAGAAATAGATTTGAAGATTGGAGTTAAACCTAGGGCTGTTGATTTCAGTTATATTTACTACCCGGGACTCGCGATAATTTTTCGGGCGTGTCCCGGGTACCCGAAATTTACCATTTGTTGATTTCGCTATCGGCATGTCGTGCCGCTGGGAAAACATGTTCATTCAAGTGACAAAAATGCAGCGCATTTATGACAATAAATCATCTTCTAAAATACAACAAATTCGTAAATGAATTATAGTATTAATATTATCATTTCTGACATGATTTTAACGGAATTATGGTAACATGTTGTTCAAATTTACCTTGATTACAAAATTTCTGACGAAAATAAGACAAATGATCTCGGTGGCCGATCGTAACTTCAACACACACTTCGCCGAATGTGGTTGTCATCGCGCCACTATTTTGGGATATTTTCTGCCAATGAGCGATTATCATTGTGTACATGCAATGAATCGATGACTCCCGATACAATTTCATTTTTCATTCGTATTACGTTGTTCAACTTCATTTGCGGGCGCAGCAGCGAAACTGCATACACGGCAGCTGCAGTTGGTGTCATACTTCTTTGTGTACACGTACGCGTACGTAGCGCGTGCGTGTAACACCGATCGGTGACTCGGATCGGCGGTACTAGTACATGTACGTACTTACGCCTCGTGGTGGCCTACACAATCGGTGCTTCCTAATGCTGTCATACATGTTACTACGCTTCGATTGGCTGTAGCTGAATAGGCCACGCCTCTGATACACATTAGAGGCATGGCCTATTCAGCTACAGCCAATCGAAGTGTAGTAACATGTATGACAGCATTAGGAAGCACCGATTGTGTACAAAATATATTGTGCAATGCACGAGGCTGCCACGAGGTGCGTGCTACTGTATTATACAGTACAGCGCACTACATGTATGGGCTAGCGAGGCACCGATCTAACGTACACAAGTGCGTGTCATGTGCGTGTCACATTGTCGTCTTTTGATTGGCTGTGACATCATGAATATGCATGAATAATTAAAGAGTCGATAAGTGGTTGTTTTGGGGTGTAAATGTATGTACATGTATCTTGTAATGTGTGGTGTTTAAATTCGATGCACATGCGGTGCGCAATAGGTACACATACATATAATACACGTAAGTGAAGAGATCGATAGACAAATATGAAGTTTCAAACAAAGGTTTAATACATTGCATCTCTCAAGAGTTAATGAACTGAATGATAACTAGCATATTATTACAGAGTGCATGAACACAAAAAGGACAGAAAAGAAAATGGGAGTGGGCAGATAACTCGGGAGTTCAAAGAGGGAAAAAGGAATGAAAAGAAAATGAGACTGAGAGTGGGCAGATAACTCGGGTGTTCAAAAAGGGGACTTTTTGCTCTTTTTTTTCGGGATATCGAGTATCGATTTTTGCGCCCGGGACTCGACATTTTTCGGCGGGACCCGGGTACCCGGGACTCGTCAACAGCCTTAGTTAAACCTAATCAATGCTAATGAGGTATAAATTGAATCTATGCAATTATCTTCATGTGACTTGACCGAGTCTGACAGGACGGGCAGTTATGTTTCTGAAAACTATGTTTCAACTTTCACTGTCTTTTTCCTTTTAGAGAAGAAAACTATACTGCTTGTCACCTTGTGAGTTATGACCACATCACAAATATGTATTATTAAAAACAAAAAATTATTGATTTTTATGCAGAATCATATTGTAGACAAATTGAATCCAGTTATCTTCATGTGACTTGACAGGACAAGCAGCTCTGTTCCTGAAAACTAAAACTATATATGACTGTTTTTTTTTTTACTTTCAGAAAAAAAAATGATACTGCTTGTTATCATATCACTTGTCTTGGCCATCCTCTTGTACCGGGCCGTCCGGAGGAAGGTTGAGAATGTCCGCCGGAGCAGAAGCCCCCGCCAAGGCCCTGGCCCTGATGGGATGAAGCCGGTTAGCATCGGCTTCTTTCATCCATACTGTAACGCAGGCGGAGGGGGAGAGAGGGTGCTTTGGTGTGCCATTCGAGCTTTACAGCACAGGTACCAAATGTTCTTTTCTCCCTTTGATTTAATTTGTTTCCCGGTATTGAGGGACTTTATTTTATTACAAGTTCCAAGTTTTTCCAAGTTCCACATTTTCGCAAAAATAAAAAAAAAAAAATAATAATATGAACTTAAATTGATTTTATTTGTGACTTAATTGATAAAATTCTTACTTTACAGTTAAAACACCAATAACAATGATATATTTTTGCAAATAAAAACAGATTTAAAGAAAAAAATGTTTACAAGTAAATACAAAAAATCTTGATCTTTGGGTATATGGACAATAATGTAAGAACAAGTTTGCAGCAAAATCTTCTTTTTTTATAAATCTTTCCTTTGTTTTAGGATTCATGTTATCATTCAAATGTACCAGTTATACTGATTTAATTTTTAATAAAATAATTATACACAATAAAGATATCTAACCTTACCAAGCAGATTAAAGAAAGACCTTCATGTAATATGAAGGAAGAGTCAAGTTCAGAGTCTAAATGAAATAGACTTTCTATAAATTTGTTGGTGTTTGGCAAGATAAGTCATTGTTACATTGTAATACACGGTCATAATATCTCATAGCAGATTAAGACAGGAAGAAGAGCAATCTGGAATTAATATATGCTCCTTCTATTTTCATTTCTGCAGATACCCGCATGCATATTGTGTGGTGTACTCAGGAGACAGGGGCGTGTCAGGTGAAGAGATAGTTCAGAAAGCCAAACAGAGATTTAATATAGCACTTCCGCGGCCAGTTCAGTTTGTCTTCCTGAAAAAAAGAAATCTAGTTGAGGCCAAGACGTACCCTTATTTCACTCTCCTCGGACAGAGTTTGGGGTCAATGGCATTGGGTGTGGAAGCACTCTTCAAGTTTGTGCCTGACATCTACATTGACTCGATGGGATATGCTTTCACACTGCCACTCTTCCGTTTCCTTGGCAAGTGCCAGGTTGGGTGCTACGTGCACTACCCAACAATCAGCACTGACATGCTCTCCATGGTTGCGCAGCGCACTGTCTCCTACAACAACCCAGGGTTTGTGGCGCGCAATCCCGTCCTCAGCAAGTTGAAGCTACTCTACTACAAGCTCTTTGCCCTGGTCTATGGACTGATGGGGGCCAGAGCCAAGGTCGTCATGGTGAATTCGTCCTGGACGCACGACCACATCGCTGAGATCTGGGGGATCTCCTCAAGAACAACCATTGTGTACCCACCGTGCAACGTTGAGGAGTTCCTGAGTCTAGAGCTGGCTCCATGTGACAGCAAGACCAAGACCATAGCCTCTGTTGCACAGTTTCGACCTGAGAAGAACCATGCCCTTCAGGTGAAGTCATTTGCAAGACTCTTGAACCAGCTCGAAGCAGAAGAGCGGGTGAACATCAGGTTGGAATTGATAGGTAGCTGTAGGAATGAAGGCGATGAGAGCAGAGTGGCGGATTTGAGGGCGTTGTGCAAGTCGCTCGGTGTGGAAGGAAATGTGGACTTCTTGCTCAACATCTCGTTCCAGGATCTTAAGTCTCACTTGGCAGCAGCTACAGTCGGCCTACACTCCATGTGGAATGAACACTTTGGAATTGGTAAGGAACTAACTACAGTCTAACCTGTCATAGGTTGGCTGCTGTAGACAGTTGGCAGCTAAGACAAGTTTAACTGTATAACAATTGCATGTAGGACAAATTGACCAGATATTATTAAATAAATGAAAATGAGCAACAACAAAATATAGCTTTCCTCTATATTGCTACACAAAGGTTTCTTTAAATAAATGTTATTTTCAGAGCTTTCTAGCTTGGTTGGTAGAGCACCAGTCTTGCATTCCAGAAAAGTTTGGGTTTGAATCCTGGGGAAGCCCAATTTCTTCGCTCACTTTCATTTAAATACAAAATTGCTGTGAAAAAAATGTGTTGAAATATAAAATTTAGTCAGTATCCCAAAAAGGAAATTAACAATAATAGTAGAGGCTGTGCTGTTTTGCTACTTAACCCATTCCCTTTGAGATTCTGAAATCTCCATAGACTTTTTACATAGACCACCAGGTTCCTGTAGACTATTTTTGGATCAGAAAAGAAAACAAATCTGTATTTGCTATATATAGCTTAAGTAGGACTATGTGCACAAGAAAAGATAATACATTATACAAATTAATAATCACAAAATAACTGGTCACTGTAATTTCTTTCCCCTTTTTCACTTTGTATATCAAAGGTGTTGTAGAGTGCATGGCAGCTGGCAGCATCATCGTAGCCCACAACTCCGGAGGCCCCCAAATGGACATCGTCGTGCCCTACGAGGATCAGCCAACAGGTTTCCTGGCCGACACAGAGGAGACGTACACCGATGCCATGCTCAAGATCCTGCGAATGAGTCCAGAGGAGAAATTGAAAATTAGGCTGGCTGCGAGAAGCTCCGTTGACAGGTTTTCGGAGAGCAAGTTTGAGACCACATTCCTGGAAGCTTGTCAGAGTCTCTTCCTGTGACATTCACAAGAGATAGATATATACAGATAAAGTACTCTAAGTCTATGAGGAGATTTATGCCTTATCTATGATTAAGATCTTGCAAATTAGTACTGAGGAGAAAATGAATATGAGGCTAGCTGCGAGAAGCTCCGTTGACAGGTTTTCGGAGAGCAAGTTTGAGACTACATTCCTGGAAGCTTGTCAGAGCCTTTTCCTTTGAAATCCCAAAAGCACTTTATAAAGACTCTGAGGAGAGTTATGCCTTATCTATGCCAAAGATCGTCCGGGAAAATCCCGAGTGAAAATAAAAAAATCATGCTTACAATTTTAACAGTGAAAATCTCTCTTTAGAGCAAAGTTGAGACTTCATTCCTGGAATTTTGTCAGTCTCTTCCTTTGACATTAAAAAGGGATTACAATTAGAATACTCTGAGGAGATGCATTATCTATGCCCTAAATCTTACAGATGAATTCTGGGGTGAAAATAAAAATTAGTGGGTGTATTCTGAAAACGATTTTAAGCTAAAATTTATTTTATCTACGTCACTAAAATATTTTTTGCCAAATCGGTTTTCTGAACCTGTACTTTAATAACGAATAGCGATTTGCTAAAATATACTTTAGTGACGTAGATATGACGTAGATACAATAAATTTTAACTTGGTCGTTTTCAGAATACACCCCCTGGCTTACAGTGAGAAGCTCTGTCGATGGGTTCTCTTAAAGCAAGGTTGTGACTTGATTCCTGGAAGTCTTTCACAGTCTTTCATGACTCTTCCTTTGAAATTGAAAAGAGATATTAAGCACTCTGTAGCACTGATGAAGTAATGATGAAGATATGCTTTAGAGCTTGCCTATACATGTATATACCCAGAATAATTTAAAAATCAGGCAGGTTATATGTGATCAAGTTTGTAGCATCAATCCTTGGGAGTAATATTTCTTTTTCCTTTAGAAATGATAAGATTGACATACTTTCATTTGATATTGTACTGTTTATACTAATAATTTATCTTTATTGTACTATAATTTAGTTTACATTGTTTATATATGTGTCTTTATTAGCTACAAGTCCCTGAAATTGTATTTTTATATTGAGAATGTTAATTGATGAAAGATACCACTTGTTAATGTGTATAATTTGAATTATGAGGTGATTTGAATTCAAACATATTCTTGTGTCAAATTTTGTTTTAATAATGCTTTATTTTTACAAGGAAACATTTGAATCAAGTAGAAGTTAGAAATCCCTGAACACAGGAAAGTTTTGAAATTACAGAGCATTTGAACCCTTTGTTGTGCATTAAAAGTGAAGCACAACAGATTTATGTTATTATCTCCTCTTAGCTTTCATTCTAGGACCCTTAGCTTAGAGCTGAAAGTAGTTCTTGTAAAGTCTGATTGGAAGAGATTATAACAAGCAAAACGCACACAAAGCCAACACAACCCATTTTTGTTTTGTTTATCCCTCATTCTAGGATTCTTAGCCTAGATTTGAAAATAGTTCTTGTTCATTCTTTTTGGAACTTGATTTCATGATATGCCCAGCACACCTAATCCAACTGTTTTTCAGTCAGTCTATTAGCTGATCAGTTGGAGATGGACTAACCATGTTGAATTGGCTCCAATCGGCTTCTAACCGGTTCCCTACTATATGAAAACCAGTTGGATCTGGCCGAGTTTGCTCTGTTTGCATGTGGCTTACTTGTACAGGTCATCACAAAGTGAAAATTATGAGATATTTTATGTTGTGCATATCGCATATCAAGATGAGTGAATATCAGTTACTGTGCTAAATAGAAAACATATGTAGTTGAATAATGTTGAACATTCTCTTCTTACTACTAAAGAGTGTTTCATTGGCACGACCCCCCAAAAATGATTATTTCTTTTTGCATTTCTGATAAAAATCTCTATTGCAATAGCTCTCCACATATTATATGCATTGAAAATATATTCTTCAGTTGATTTGAATTTAACAAAAAATTGAGTACAACTTGAAGAATGATACATGGTGGTTTACTTCATATCCTTTAAGAATGGACATTTGCGAGTGCACCAATTTTATTCACGCATACGACAATAGAATCCTGGACGATTCGTTCGCTCTGGACAAAGGTAGTCTTCGTACATGCAGACCCATGAACGCATGCTTTAGAAAGGTGATGCGTTTTCCAAATTTGTTTCTTTCTTTCTGGAAACATAGTTTTCTGAACTTGTTGATGGAATGGACTACTAAAGATGTTACCTTTCATTTCATGGTACCCTTTAAGAATGGACATTGAAATTTAATGTGGCTCGTGTTGTAATACATGTATTACGGATTCTTTAATTTTTCTTAAGATGTTTTTTTTTTTTAAGATGTTTTTCTTAGTGCCTTTATTAGGGTTTTGTGGTGGCAATATAATTTGTCTCAGTTGCCAGTCATGTTTTTTGACAGGCATGGACTTTCACCTACACAATTCATATACAGTACATGTGATTCAGGCATTCAGCCCCTAAAGTGCATGAGTGGAAATATGCCTTTGGTTATTTGTGACCGGCTATAGCAAAACCTGGCACTTCATGTTTTGAAGAAAAGGGTATTTTAAGTTCACACAATGTGCGTAAAAGACCTATGATTGTAAAATTTAAACAATCATATCTTTGCTAATTATTGACTAATTAGTTAGAACAAAGCATCAAATAAAAGCTTGTGATGAGGCCTTTGTAATGGTATGAAAATCTACATTTTGATTTTTACCAACAAGTCCTGGGTTTTGCTATAGCCGGTCACATTTGGTCAGCCTACCTAATTACTATGAGTGATGGCTGTTGCTAGTTTTTGTTTAGGATTGTAATTATCTATGTTACAATTAATTGCCACACAAAATCAGCCTAAATGTTACTTTAATGTGCAATGTGACGATTCAACTTGTTTGACTTGATTATGTTAACAATATAATTATTTTGAATAATTTTGCTGTTTAAAAAACAGGATGTAAAATAATATTGATCACTCTTCAGAGGTTATTGTCGTCTAGTCATTGTAGTGCACTTTTAAATTAGTAAAGAGTTATGATTATGATTTTTAAAACTTATTATTATTATTTTTTTTTTTTTTTTTTAATATATTTTTTGGGTGCGTTATACCAAATTATATAGCAGTAGGAGCTAGGGGATATATGAAGGGGGGGGGGGGGGGGGGGGAAGAGAAATTAATAGAAAAACATTGGTGGGAAACTGAGATTATCGAGGAGACAAGATTTGAAGATTGGAATTGTGTAGGGTATTACAGTATGAGTGACGGTCTTCATGTGTATGTGTCAAGTGTGTGTGTGTGTGCATGTGGGTGAATCAGAGTATATGCATGACAGCTATGTGTGTGTGTGTATGAGTATATGCATGACAGCTATGTGTATGTGTATGAGTATATGCATGACAGCTATGTGTGTGTGTGTGTGTGTGTGTGTTTCTTTCTGCATGCGCATGTTAGATTATATAGGTTTACAGATAACGAAGAATATTGTCATTAATTGACCATCATCTTCCCTAAATTTCACATTTAGATCTAAAATGATTTGTGATAGTTTCATACAAAATGAGCAGTTTACTTAGTGAACAAAAGTTAAAATTAAATTTTAGGTTTTATCAATTTGCCCAAAAGCATTTATTGAATGGAAATAAGCATTGTTTTTAAAACCACTATCAACTGTTTTGAATGACCACTGGAGGCTGCTATGTTTTCTATAACAGTATACAAATGATGCGCACGTATGAGTGGGTCGGTAGGAATTGTTTGCACAAGGTAACTATGGAACTGTTAAACCCACGAGGCGAAGCCGAGTGGGTTTAGACTAGTTTCCATAGTTACCGCGTGCAAACAATTCCACCGACCCACGAAATAAACTTGCGCATCATCTGTTTTATAGAATGGGCATTGTTACGCCCCCCAAAAAGTCAAAAAATTAAAAAATTAGAAAAATTACCGGATGCATGAAATAATTTTACCGGACGCATGAATTTTTTTACCGGACGCATGAAATTTTTTACCGGACGCATGCAATTTTTACCGGACGCATGCAATTTTTTACCGGACGCATGACTTTTCATGCATCCAGTACAATTAATTGTCTGCACAAATTTTGCTCTCAACCAATCAGATTGCAGGGATTTATCAACCCATTCTATAATAACAGTAGGCGAAAATGCATTGCCAGCGTTTGACTCCCCTTTAAATTGAATTAGAATTTTAAAAATTTATACATATGAGACTTTTTTTTTAATTATTGACACTTATCTTTCATAAAACAAAATCACAGTCTCACAGATACTGGCAGAATTTGTATTGTTTCCTCCTTTTACTCGAGTTGACAGTAAGAGCGAAATAAATGGGATTAGCGTGGGAAAATTTCAATGTTTACAAACATTGGGCCCCTTTCCTTGAAGATGGATGTCCTCAGAAGAGGGGTCAATAAACTTTCTTGTCTCGATGTAGCTGACGTCATACTTACCAACAACAGCAAGCATGGCTGACTTTGATATGATCACGTACGAAGACGACGATGAAAATATCGCTTATTCGGAAGATGTCGCACTTAATATGGGTCCTGATCCCATCTTAATTCGTGGAACAGGTCACGTAACAATGTAAGTTAAAAGTTTTCTGTGAAATGTTCATGTCAGTGTGATAAAAAGTGTGAAAAGAGTGAGTGTAGAGTGGAATGTTTTTGTTCACGGCGACAGTGCTATGTAATGTAGCCACACAGAAACCATACCCATTGCATTATGCATGTGTCAATTGACTGGGTTCTGTTGGCCACTATTATCTTGCGGGGCGAGAAGCGAGCGAGCAGGCGAGCGTCCCGCCGCGCCGCCCCGAATGCCCGACGCCGGTGTGGCACTGACAGGGCCGGGATAACAAATTAAATTAAGGGATGTCTGACGTCTGTCCACATCGCTCTATATATTTATAATCATGATAATGTCATTATGTGTGTGTCGTTGTAGACTGTAGTCATGCCGCATGTGAAAAGCAACCCAATGCATAACTCAAGTGAACGCTAGCGCTCCAGTCGGGCTGATACAGATATAGATCGACAAATCTATCGCTTTCATGGCCTTTTTGACATTATTATTGTTATTTTCACTGTCGGCATTGAATGCAGACAGTGAAAATAACAATAATAATGTCAAAAAGGCCATGAAAGCGATAGATTTGTCGATCTAATACTGATACTATAGTGCCCCCGAATTTATGATCTAATGTGCACAATAAGTGTGCTTAAAATTATACATATGATTGATACGGTACTTACCACCGATTAGATGATACATGTGATGCAACTATGCCTATGGGGTGGATCAGAATGATGATTTTTCGCTCCATTCCGCATCAAAATGAGTGATTTATGCACCTCCTCGACTTCGATCTGTGTTGTATCGCGACTTCTGAACGATCGATGATCGCGCGAACGGTCTCCATTCAAGTACCGCGCCCGCCGAATAGACGGCAGATCTGACTCGCGCGTTTAGTGGTCGTACGGTAATCGATCGTTCAGAAGTCGCGATACAACACAGATAGAAGTCGATGATGTGCATAAATCACTCATTTTGATGCGGAATGGAGCGAAAAATCATCATTCTGATCCACCCCATAGTTGCATCACATATGTATCATCTAATCGGTGGTAAGTACCACACAACACTACATTGTAATGCTGCGCTATACGGGAACTATGTGGGACAGTACAAAAAAAGTTTGTCAAAATTTCACACAAAATTCTTATCTTAAATTCAACAAAATCAATCATGACTGGCCCTAAAAATGATACAAGTGTTATATGAACTTACCAAAATGGTCCAAATTATTCTTCAAATGTCGAAAAAAATGGAAAATCTGCAGTTTTGGAAAATAAAAAGACTGAGAAAATCTCAGTCGTGATCCCTCTCGAAAGTGTTGCTGCTATCTGGATGACTGTCATGTATTTCCCGCAAGCTTCCCACACCACACGTGTTACCGTATCCGAATTCTGACACGGCGTATCCGAATTCTGATACGGCGTATCCGAAATCGGATACGGCGGGCATGCTTGCACAATTTTGGACAATAATAAGCGGCCTCCGCATGTTGCGGGCGGGCTTTCTTTGTTTACGATGGGACATCGAGCAGGAAGAGAAAGAAATGGAACTTATATGACGATTTTTGTAAGTATGACTTATCATTTTGAAAATGAAATTTTGTACAATAAATCATAAAATCAGCTTCAATCTAGGTATGCAATTTTTTACTTTAGATATGCTGTTCTTTTCTCTCTGTTTGTAGTTCAAATTGTGTCCCGTAGATTTTTACCACTGTGAGCAGTAAATGGTCCATCAGGACCATTTACAATACATTGTAGATGTGGTAAGTACCGTATCATATGTATAATTTTAAGCACACTTATTGTGCACATTAGATCATAAATTCGGGGGCACTATCAGCCCGACCTTGAACGCTAGCGCTCCGCGCTAGCGTTCACTTGAGTTACCCAATGCATAACTGTGACCAGCGCTGTGCGTAGCACAGCGCTGGGACGCGACGTCGCTCGAAATCTTGCAGGTACATTTTTGTAGATGTGCGATGAGGTGTTTTAGCACCTGTAGACTTATTATTTATTAACTGTTTGTAGTTCTAGTACTCAATGAAACCCCCAACCTACCGTACATCATATTTTATTTCTTTAAAAAGAATGATAACTTACCTCAAATTGATGATTTATGTCGCTAGTCCTTGTTAGAATCCGGCTTTTTTTTCGATCGCTGCAATAATGACCTCACTCAAAACTCGCGAGACAGAAACGGGACGGTGCTGATATTGGCCCATTCTCTGATATAATCCTCTGAGCTGAAATGTTGAAAGCATGTTTGCCACATTCAGCAGGAAATATTGTTTGATTTACATTTGAGTAATTGCTCTATTCACTACTTACTGTTACTACTCTGGCAAGGGCACTTAATTTTGTTAGCAATGCTAACTTTTTGCAGCGGGGTGTTATTATACATTAATGCTGTAACCGATCATCGGATCGGCATGCCGATCCCGATCCGATCATGGTTGATCGGATCATTTTTGCCGATTTCCGATCATGCAGAAAAAAAAATCGGAAAAAAAATCGGATCGGAAAAAAAAAAAAAATTTCTTTGAAAAAGGATCCCCAAAAAACATATTTTGGGAATATAAATTAATACCAAAGCAACATATTATATCCATATGAATAAGCCTAAGGTAATCTTGTATGGTTATGCTTTCATTTAAAACTGATTACCTCTCCTTTCACAAAATTTCGCGCCTATTCTGAGCTTAGTCCCATGTGATTCTGAAAGGTTACGCCAAATTGATCACATGGGACTAAGCTCAGAATCGGCGTGATAAATTTTGTAAAGGAAGAGGTTTTTTTTTTTTTTTTTTTTTTTTTTTTACCGATCCGATCCGATTGCTGCGATCCGATTTTCATCGATCAAATTTTGCCGATCCGATCAAACGATCCGATCATCAAGGTCAGTTACAGCACTATTATACATCTCACTAATATGTACGGTATGCAGTGTGTGCCAGATGTAGGTGGTCATGAAATTAGTGAAAGCCATACCGGTAGAAGCTATTTAGCTTTTAGCTTATTTAGGGAAACAAGATGCCAAGTTACATAAGGTCCCACAACAATCATTGCAAAAAATCAGGCCTGAGGTCTGTTGCCCGAATACTGTTTTTCGTGATGACAAGCAACAACAAAAAGTGTTTACCACTCGGGTAAAACCTAATACGCCTATTTCCATGGTTGGTAAATGTATGCTTGGTATAATTTGTACCAAAAAAAGGACAGATTTTTTACAAATCTATATTTTATAGAATAAGTAAAGGACATGGAACAATTTATTGGTAAACATTATGCCCGGGGGGGTCTGTCCTCATAAAAAGGGGGGTATCATGCGTGACCAAGGACTTGCCAAAAGCACCCTAAACGAGTACCGTAAAACTCCGTGTATAAGACGCACTCGTGTATAAAACGCACCCACAACTTTCTATAAAAAAAATAAATAAAAAAAAATTTTTTAGAATTTTTTTTTTTCAGGAATGTTCATAATTCATGAGGTAGCAATGCTCATTAAATATGCAAAATACTAAATTCATTAATAACTTTTTTGTAGAGAAAAATGTATAACCACTGTTTAGAAAATTGAATATTAAATGAGTGCTGCTACTCATGAATATCTGAATATTCAATTAGTAGCAGTGTTACTGCTTAAAAACTTGCATTTTGTTTTGCTAACCACTATAATTTATGTAGGAAAAAGATATATTTTGATAAATGTTCCCCCTTATATCAAGCTCTTGTCATGCCCTAGACCAGTTTAATATGCATTAAACATGACTACCGGGTGTCCCAAAAAAAAAAATTCTAAAAAAAAAAAAATTTTTTTTTTTTTTTTTTTTTTTGGCTGTACCAGTGTATAAGACGCACCCCCCACTTTGAAAATTTTCCGACGGAAAAAAAGTGCGTCTTATACACAAGAGTTTTACGGTATTTGCGTGGTGCAAAAAATACACCCTAAGTAAGTATGATTATCGGTAATTTGATACCTTAAGCAAGTAATCAATTTTTTGTAAACCCCTAAGCAACTATTTTTGATACCCTAAGCAAGTACCGTAAAACTCTGTGTATAAGGCGCACTTTTTTCCGTCGGAAAAAATTCAAAGTCGGGGGTGCGCGCCTTATACACAGGTATAGCAAAAAAAAACAAAAAAAAACCTGTAGTCATGTTCAATGTATATTACACTGGTCCAGGTCATGACAAGAGCTTACTGTCTGTTGTAGCATTCAGCAACATATACCTATTTCTCACACAAAAAATATTGGTTACAGATTTTAAAATTGCAAGTTTATTGTGCAAAGACTGCTGCTAATGAATATTCATACATTCATGAGCAGCAGTACTCATATTATATATGCAATTATCTAACCAGTGGTTATAAATAAATTTTGCTCATAATTGAAAATATTTGTTAGTTTATTAAGAAAATTGCATTATATTTAATGAGTATAAGTGCTAATGAATATTCATGAATATGAATATGAATATTTATGAGCACCAGTGTTAATGCTCAATGAGACCCTAAACGAGTACCTAATTTATCAGCCTAAAAAAGATACCCTTTTTCCTGATTTTGGGTGATTTTGAGACCCTATCCGAGATACTCGAGTATCTCGCCTGATCGTAAAAAACCACCCAATTACTCGTTTTCTTGGTCATGCATGATACCCCCCTTTCAATGAGGACAGACCCCCCCCCCCCCCCCCCCCCCCCCGGGACATTATGACAGTAAGTCTTAGGTTTTCTTAGTGACATATATTTAAAATATTATTAAAGATAATGTCATATTATTTTTCTTCTTACAGATTTGGCCTGAGCAATAAATTTGAGTCAGATTTTCCACAAGAATTAGCAGCCAAAGTAAGTCATTATTTTCTGTTCCTTTTTATGCTCTGCCAACAAAGTGGCCTGAGGCATTATGTTTCAAAAAGATTGATTTTCTTACAGTTGAATATTAAAGTGAAACCAGTAAAGTGTCTAACTCTACGAAAATTACTCAGAGCTTCCACATTTCTCTTCTACCGTGTTGTTTGGCTTATGGTAAGAGAAGAATAAAATAGGGTTAGATTTTTTTTAAATGCCCCTTTAGTATGACGATATCTATCATTGATAATCATTCAGCTCAAGAGCGTTAATGAATGGTCATAAACCTCATACACGTTATACAGTAATTCGTTGTAAAAGCTGACACAAATTTTGGCTTTTTTAACCAGGAAAGCAGTGTTCTTTTTCAATGAAACTTTCACACATCATTCGGACATATCTTACAATGATTTTAGTAAAGGATAGAAGTCTCAAATGTAATTTGGGGCAATATCTGACACTTTACAGGTGAACCTTTAAGGTAATTTGATGCAAACTGATGTTTATCAACATAATTTATTCATTTTTTTCCCAGAATCCATAAAGCAGTTTAGTGAGATGATAGAGCTTGATTCTAAAATATTTTTTTAATGAAGATCATACTTTCTATAATTATCTTATATTATGCAAAAACAATTGATTTAGTAAATCTAAAATTTACGATTTCTAAATGTTACAGAGGATAACTTTGGTCTTTCTGTGTGAATTCCTAGTCACATTTGTATTTATATTGTCAATGTTATTTGATGTTTTATGAAATTAATAAACTGAATTGAATTAGAGTGAAATTGAATACAATTGAAATGGAAATTAATCTATTTATGTAGGGCTCCACACTTACTTTTTTTGTCAGTGGCCCGGTCGGGCCAGTGAAATAATTTCTTCCCTTCTTTTGGTGGCCTGTAGAGACACTGATTTTCCATTTTAAAAAAAGGCCTTCTCCGTTTCAGAAAATCTGGAATTCCGTTTCAACCTGCCTGAAAAACGGAAATTCCATTTTGCCATAGACTTTGTAATATGTGAAAAAGTGAAAATTCCGTTTACATAGAACTTCATACAAAGTTCAAGCATCGGCTAAAATGCAATGTTTGGGGCTTATATTGCTCTTTTTATATGACAATAATATTTAAAATATTGACGCTTTGATGGATGTACATATCAATCTTTATGGAAAAATAGTTACAGACTATTCAGAATTAACTCAGTTTCGCGAGAAAAGTATTTTTTCTGAAGTGAATTGGACCTAGAAATTGATCGTTTGTTCAGTATCACGCCACACTTTCACGCTGACAGTCCCGGGGAGACATCCAATGGATATCTGTATAAGTTATAACCGACTGGTGAGCCAGTACATAAAAAAAAGGCTCTAAATTTGTATTTTGGTGATTTACACCATTTCTAAACAATTTGGTAGTCTACTTACATGATTGCATGGCATTTTAAAGCTGAACAGAAACAAAAATGAGCCCCAAAACAATGAAAAAAATGCGCTGAATATCGGTCATGACTCGGTCATGTCGTCGGTAAATTTCCATCGCGAAAGAGCGCCAATTTACTGACTGCGAGACCGCACGCACACGTACATGCGTGTTATACACACTGTACTCGCGTACGGTACCGGTACTGTGCTACGTGAATACGGTGCGGGTGTGTAACAACGTGATATGCACAACGTATGCTACATAACTTCGATCTTCCCGTTTCCAGAGAGATCGAAGTTACGTATCATACGTCGTGCATATCATGTTGTTAGACACCTGCACCATATTCGAGTAGCACAGTACCGGTACCGTACGCGAGTACAGTGTGTATAACACACGTGTACGTGTGTGGTCTCGCAGTCAGTAAATTGGCGCTCTCTCGCGATGGAAAATTACCGATATTCAGCGCAGTTTTTTCATTGTTTTTCAGTCAAAGAGGTTTTCCACGATTTTCTGTTTGAAAACTCATTTTCTGTTTCAAATGGTCAATTCCGCTATTTCCGTCCGTTTTCCGCGATCAGTGTCTCTAGGCCTGTAAGAAGAATTTACTGGCCCAAAATTTTGTTTTCATGAGTAAACTTTTTACTATTCAAAATATCACTCTTTCCTGATCAAATCTGTGATTATAGACGAAGTATGACATGGAAGAAAACAAGATTTTTCTAATTTTGTAAATGTCGGGTTGAAAATCTGCTTGCCCGATCGGGCCACCAAAATATGACTTTTCTACATTTTTGCTGGCCCTAAGTGCAATTTCACTGGCCTCGGGCCAGCGGGCCAGTGCGAGTGTCGAGCCTTGATTTATGTTTGATCAATTGTTCTTTTCTTCAATTAGGTTGCGCCAGAAGAGTACAAGTCCACGATAACCAAGATGAACAGTATACTGCATAAAACCATGCCCATGAACCTGAAGTGGTTAATATGTGGGTGTCTATGCTGCTGTTGTACATTGGGATGTTCCGTGTGGCCAGTTTTATGGCTAACGAAAAGGGTGAGTAACCTTTTTAAAAAAAAAGTAATTCCTGGATGAGTTCAAGCAATAAAATGAAATATAAGAATATAAAATAATAAACATTTCCCTCTCCACTGTATTTTTAGGTTGCATAGGTGGAGTAAGATAAAACTAAGATTTCCCTTTTACTTGATGATATGCTATGAGAAAAATTATGCTGTTCATTTGTTTTGCTTTCACTGAAATGGATTTTTACATATATCACCTCGGGGGACTAAAAAATTACATTTTTTAAAGTGGCCCGACTGGGCCAGTAAACAAATAAAACGGGCCCGTTTCATGAAAGGCTTTTAACTACGTTCGTACACAACCTTGGTTTAATAACTTTGACATTTACGGCAACACGTGTTATATGAAAGCGTCTTTGCTATTATACATCCAACCTTGTCCTTTGTGATCGGAACAAACACCGTCCGTATGTCCCTTAGATCAGTCACAGTCACGTGACAGTTTAGACAGTCTAAGAGCTAAGAGCCTTTCATGAAACAGGCCCCAGAAATTTACTAGCATTGCATTTCACTTTTAAACTACCAACTGATCAAAATCCCACTCCCTTTATTAATCAATCATGTGATTATGGATAAGGCTTGACATGGAAGAACACAATATTTTCTCACTCTGCCAATGTTGTCAGTTTGAGTATCTAGTTGCCTGATCAATTGGGACACTAAAATATCCTTTTCGTAATTTTGTTGGCCCGAGGTAAAACTTTGCTGAACCTAGGCTAGCGTGCCAGTGTTATTTGCTCTTTGTTTTGTGTTTTCAGACAAGGCACATGATTTATTAAGAAGTCTCTATATTGGGAGAACAGCAGACTACTACAAACTGGTCATTATATAACTGTCTCTATTTGAATATTATTCATTTGTGAAATAGAAAGACAACAGAATGCGGCATACAAGACATATGTGACCGGCTATAGCAAAACCCGGCACTTGTCGTTAAATCATGTTTTGAAGAAATGGGCATTTTAAGTTCACACAATGTGCGTAAAAGACCTACGATTGTAAAATTGAAACAATCATATCTTCACCAATTATTGACCAATTAGTTAGAACAAAGCATCAAATGAAAGCTTGTGATGAGGCCTTTATAATGGTATGCAAGTCTACATTTGATTTTTACTGACAAGTGCCAGGTTTTGCTATAGCCGGTCACATATATGACTATGAAATCAAGTATAGTGAAACATTATACATGATCCTTGCCCCCATAGTTGAACCTTTTTTCCCTTTTCCCCTTTTTGTCCAGGCAAGACACATGATTGAGAAGTCCCTGGACTGGGAGAACAGCAGACTGTTCTACAAGCTGGGTCTACACTGGTCATTATGTAAATGTCTCTATTTAATTATTTGTAAATATATGAGACACATATGATTATGAAATCAAGTATAGTGAAACATTATACATGATCCTTGCCCTGAACTTTTTTTTCCCTTTTTCCTTTTTTCCCTATTTCCCTTTTTTTCCTTTTTTCCAGACAAGACACATGATTGAGAAGTCCCTGGATTGGGAGAACAGCAGACTGTACTACAAGCTGGGTCTACACTGGTCGTTATGTAAAGAGCAGTGTGATTCAAGCAACATGAGAGAATATGTAAGTGTAATACCAGAAATCTTTTCATCAGTCAGGGTAATTAAGGTGAACATTTACTAGGGGGCTCAGGGTGAATTTACTCCATAAAATGTTTTTTACAAGTATTATTATTAAAATATGCCTAATAAAATGCCTGATAAAGATGGTAAAAGTAACAAGATATGCGCTTCAAATTTGTAAATGTTCATATTCATTAGATCCCTAATGTTTCATTAGAAGATGACAACAAGATGGAAAGTTCTAATTTGTCATTCTTATTTGTCATTTTGCAATTTGTTCAATTCAATTTTGTGATATTTCATTTCATTAAGGTATTAATTGTAATGATTATAATATAACATTTCCCCCTTTTTTCAATTTCCCCCCATCTCCAGGTACTGAAAATAGAATTTGTTCCGAGGCTCAATATACTAAAGCCCGACTGATGGTGGTGGATCACCGCGGAAACCTTTATATAAATGTCTCTATTTAAATATTTGTGAGGTAAAAACTGAATATAAAAACACTTACGACTATGAAATCATGTACAGCAAAACATTATACATGTATATTATGGCGAATTGATGTAACTAATATAATGAGGTAGTGTAAATAATGTTTGTCATGGGCCAGGTGACGCCGCATTTTGTACTAGTAGTCATCTTCTTCTTTGTAGAGATTGGAAGATGTGAAGAGTTGCTGCAATAGTGTAATTGACTTACACAGAAAATGTTCATTTGTTTAATTACCATGATTATTGTATTTGCCTGTTTTAAAAAAAGCCTGCCACATAGTACTGGCAAGGGTTAAGAGGTTGCAGGGTAAACTGGCTTAGCCTAACTAACCGCCTAGGTGATCAGAATCATTGATCCGAATTCTCATCCGTGGCACAACTTTAGTCCAGGCTCACAATACAGAAATTACCAGTAACTGTTTAAACAACGTCGCACAAGGCCTTTGTCTTCATTATCAATGCAAATCCCGCTGCAAAGGCTTCAGGACAAAGTGTCTCTTGACATACCAGTCATAGTGCAGTCTGGTCAGTGGTCACCAGTAATATTGCGTCCTGGATCAGAGGACATTAACATTACTGGTCATGGGTTATGCTATGTCTATGACTGGAATGTCAAGTGACACTTTGTCCTGACGCCTATAAAAGCAGAACTAGACGGATTGGAAAAAAACAAAAACAATTAGAATATCTCCGGCAACCATCAATGAGCTATTGAAATTCCACAGTCCTGTGTTAAATGGTTTAACCTGTTAATGGTAATTTATGTCTTTTTAGCCCAGACTAAAGTTGTCCCACCGGTGGGCCATTGGCTCTATATCTGTCATTTCTTAAATACTAGAACCAATTGAAACTCGAGATGTTAGTTTTTACAGTGTTCAAGAGCTAGATACCCACCTTATATCAGATTTATCGCATTTTCATTTTTATTCATTGTGTAATTGCATAACTACATTGTATTTTTGTATGACCCATGTAAGGTAATAATAATAGTCCAGCACTGCATTTGCATCATGCAATCAATCTAGAATTTCTATTCCATACCATGCGGTATATTATTACCCTGGCTGTAGCCAGGCACATCAAGCATTTCAAGAAATAAATTCCTGCCAGGTACCCATTTACTACCCCTCAGTTGAGAGCGGCAAATAGGGATAAAGTGTCTTGCTGACGAACATGTGGGAAACGCACAAACATGCAACGCACAAACATGCAACGGTTTGGAATTGAACCCACAGCCCTTATTTTGAACAAATGTACCACGACACTCTAAAATAGATAATTTGATACATGACTGACCGTGAAGTTTTAGTTTGGATTTAAAGATGGGTTACTGTACACACACACACACAAAAAACACCATCTTAAAAATGGTACCCACTGCCTTCTAGCCCTGGTCTTGTTGTTTGAGTCCAGTTAAGCCCAACAGTGCTATCTAGGTGTCCCACCCATCAATAAAATTTCATCAACACATAAAATGTAATATCACAGATGACTGAATTCGAGCTAAGAAGAAAGGACCATCATGTTAACTGTTATTTTAATTTTTAATAACAAGGTTTTGATTGGCACTGTTTGGAAATATTTCAAAGTCTCCCACCCATCAATAAACTGTCACCAACACATCAAATATAATATTATAGATGACTGAATTCGAGCTAAGAAGAAAGGACAATAATGTTAAATTTTCATTTTTAATAACAAGGTTTTGATTGGCATTGGTTTTTTGTATTTTTTGTAAATATTTCAAAGTGTTTTTTTGAGACTTGTAATTTTGCCTCAAGAGAATGGGAAATATTTGTTTTTCTTTCCAAAAGTATCCCAGCCAAATCCATGAAATCATCTTCCTATGTATAAAGATATTTGTCTTTAAAATAGTACTACTTGATTGATGAGGTTAGTTTATTGTCGGTATACACATTTAGAGCAGAACAACACATACGGCTGTATGCATAAGAATAAGCAATTGGTTTTTGCTAGGCATTTGCTTTGGAGCAGTGGCGTAGCTACACCTACGGGCATGTGCCCTCCCACCCCCAAATAGTTTGACAACAATTATGAAAATACGATAGTGAAGATTTTTATTCATCCAGGAGAGTGTTCATAAAGTTGAAAATTGAATCTAAGCAACTGGACGGACTATTTGTGGAGTAGAACAGTTTCGCAAGCTATCTAGGTTGCTTCTTCAGCTAAACTGTCTTGGGCAGAGAAGATTACTGATGAAAAGCTCAGTGAGTTCAACAGTTTTTCACCAGTAATCTTCTCTGCCCAAGCCAGTTTAGCTGAAGGAGCAACCTGGATAGGTTGCAATAAAATGTTCTACTCCACAAATAGTAAGTCCAGTTGTTTAGATTCGATTTTCAACTTCATGAATTATTCAAATAAAAATTAAAACATAAGGAGAAAATCTTTAATGGCTATGAAAAGAGTCTGAGAGTGCTCCTAATAATTTGCATGCCTCCCCCCCCCCCCCCCCCAAACAAAAAAAATGAATTTGACCACATTATGCCTCTGCTTGGGGTAAATTCATAATCATCAAAAGCCTATCAAAAGTAGTTGTTTATTGTTCATGTAGATGGCCCGATATATATGTATATCATTTTTTTTTACTAAAATACATTTTTGACATGAGTATAAACATGTGAGTTCAGGGTATGAATTTGTAAACTGGAAATATTTATTCAAAAGAGTATGCTATATTTTTGTCAAAGTGATCTGTATGCTATCAATTTGTTGTTTCAATGGTGTGATGTATTTGATATTGAGGAGTATGTGTAAATTAAAGCTTATTCTCCTTATCCGCGATATATAAACAAATTGGCAACGCAGCTTTGATTTGATCATTAGGAAAGGGCGAATTGATAAACAACCAGGCGTCGAGTGTAGTTTAAAGGGGACCACCAGGCAAAGAACAACACATTATTATATGTTTTGGTACCGTTTTGTGATATCAAATAGATACCCATCATTTTGCATAGGGTTGTTTAATTCATAAACAAAGCAATTAATTTCCACCACTTACGGAACCACTGCTATTTGCTGGTTCCATACGGGCCAACCATTTGCGAGTGCGCCAATGCAGCTATTCACGCGCACGTTTGTAAACAATAGATTCCCGGGCGATTCGTTCGCTCTGCACGCATTGCAATTCACCGCACACATAGCAGTCTGCGTAATTCAGACCGCATGAAAGCATGCTTTAGAATGGTGATGCGTTTCCAATTATTTTTTCTTTCTTTCTGGAAACATATTTTTGTGAACTTGTTGATGGAATGGAATACTAAAGATGTTACCTTTCTTTAATAAGAATATTATTTTTGGGTGGTGGTACCCTTTAATGCAGACTTCTGATAAAATCTTCATGAACGAATATTAACTAGAACAAGACGCCAGCTAGCTCGATTACTCCGGAAGGCAGAAGCCCAATCCTCTATAGTTTTGCTCTTGTTTCTTGTCTATTGATAGTCAAATTGACTCTGCATCGTCTTTTCAAACCTTTTGCTGTACTGTCAAAAATCAAATGCACGTTAAATAAGTCGCAATAGTACATTATATAATGCATTTAATTATTTATATAGTTAGTTACGACTGCATACTTTTTTGATATCTACTGCCATGGATTTTTTTTCTTCTCCAGACTACAAGTATGATTTAATTTGATTCCCCTGTCTTATGTTATTCACCTTAAGTTAATTTCATAGATTATGGCTATAATGTGATGCATCAACATCATTTAGTAATAGTCCTTGGCCTCATTGCAGAAAGAGTTGCAATCAATTGTAAATTTGCAATGAATTGCAAATCAGAAAATGTGCGCATTTGAACCATTCAGATTTGCACATTTAGTCACATGAACTGACTTGCAATTTGATTGCAACTCCTTCTGCAAGGGGGCCCTTTACTCCTTACTAAAAATTATATTACTATTTTTCAATAGTTATTTATATTAATGAGCTGCCAAATGTGTGGGTGTATTTTTTCCTTCCTTTTTATGAAAGTTAAATTGCCTTTTATACTCTGGAAATATAAGCATTTCCAATTTGATGTTCCTTACTATTATGATTGTGTAATTGCATGGAGATTGTATATGTAGCGTAACCATGATGACTTTTTTAATATAATGTATTTATCTTCATTTCTGCTCTGCAAAGAATATGTCATTTTCCCATGTGCATTTAAAATGTATACCTAGTATAGAATTCTAGAATTGGTCATGCATAATTGTCCAGATTGTGAATTTATTATTTACTTTAATCATGACAATGCATTTAGAGAAATGTACTTATTGGATTGAAATTTCAATTGAAGAATTTTACAAATCAAGCAATATAATTGTGCCATTGTCCGTGTAAGCCTTGAATATTACAACTTTGAAGGAAGATGTTGAATGCTCCTTTGTTTTCTATTAATGTCATTGGCCCGAATTCTCATTAGTGGCTCAACTTGAGCCCGGCCTAAAAAAACAAAGACCGGTAACCAGTTAATCCACTTTGCACCAGCAGATCTATTGTCTCGTTGCTATGGTCCCCGGATATATTCGAGTTCTGATATAGGCATCAGGACAATGGGCTCTTTAAAATTCAGTCATAGTATAGTCTGTCATCAGCCAAATTGTGTCCTGGATCATCCTGGGCATTGTATTGCTGGTGACCTGTTATATTGTGACAGAATTTCAAAGGGCCCATTGCCCTGATGGCAACCATCTGAACTCAAGGGATTGACTGGATAATGAAAGGAGACCATTAGAATATCTCTGGGGACCATAGCTACAAGCCATTAGGTCTACTGGTGCAAAGTGTTACTGGTAGTCTTTGTCTTTTTAGGCCAGGCTCAAGTTGAGCCACTGATGAGAATTCGGGCCAATGTGTGTGCTACATCAGTTACACACATATTCTGTTTTTAAAGCTTATTTAAGTTTTGTTTTTATATTGAACTGTCTTGAAGAAAAAATTTCATTATACTGTTATTATATGTTAGTTAGACAAACTTCTGTTTAATCAATAGCTATGTAGTCATCAGTAAATGGGTGTTATAACGTACGATCTTATCCAATTTTGTATGCATGTAACATTAATGTACGACTGAAAATGTTCACAAAGAGTGATACAACAGGGCCCTGTTGCAGAAAGAGATACAATGGATGCGCAAATCTGATTGGTTGAAATGCGTAAATTTTCTGACTTACAATCAATTGTAACTTACAACCGATTGTATCTCTTTCTGCAACGGGGCCCAGGTATATTAAGTTACACATTCTATTTCTAGAAGAATGAAGTAGACCCTTGTCACATGTGAGTTTAGAATAATCTTGTGAATCCCAAAAGAAGCAGTGAAAGTTGTAGCCATTTATTATTTACTTCTTATTCAGAATTAAAATAAATATAACATAAACCTCTGTACTTCATAGGTATTTTTGGTCTTCCCTTTAGTTCTCTATTTAGTGAAGTAAAAGTTAATTTTTCTGAAGTTGTGTTTATTTGAAGGTATGTAAAATCCGGGTAGTTAATAAGTTCAAACGATATTTGATCCATGTGTTAAGTTTAATCAGGATTATTATTCTGAAAAATTTGTATTTGAAGCTTTCTTTCAAAGGATACAAGAAGCTTATATAATGAAAAACTTCTGATTTGTCAAAAAATTGCACTCATTTCAGTCATTTGTATTTTCAGGTGAAGGATGTGGAACCTTATTTAAATTCTTAGTATTAAAAATTCTTAAGATAATTATGAATATTTATTCATCCTTTGAAAAATGCATCAAATATTTGGATTAACTGTATTTAATTTTCTGGTGAACCACCAAGTATATTTTGTGTTTTTATAATAAACATTGAATATTTAACATGAAGAGTACCTTTCACTGATACTGTATACGATTTGTAACGGGGCAACCCAGTGTAGATACTGATGTCGATGCTTTGTCTTCTGTAAACTTCAGTACAATAAAAACTGGTAATATTATGTATGAATTTGCATGATTGATCGTCGTTCTCATTGTTTTTCTTATTTCATTTGATTGTATAGTTTTGGATGGCAGTTTCTTTTGTTGTGTACAAAAGGAGGCGAGGGGATAAAATGGGTAGATTCATTCCGTTTTCACCTACATTTTGTTTAATTTCCCCCTAGAGTAAATACATAGTCACCACTACACACCTATGGACAATGTATGTTTAAAAAAAAAAAAATTGGGGGGTGGGGCGGGGGGGGGGGGGAGGCTTATTGAGATATAGATAAATCCTGCATCTGCCATGTTTTTAAAGGTTGCTCGTTCAAATGACGTTGCATATGGAATGTGTGTGTGTGTGTGTGTGCGTGCGTGTATGCGTGATGCCCCTGTCTGTCTGTCCGTTTGTATGCATGTGTGTTAATGGCATACCTAAAATTGCATGATTATGGCACTTATGATAGCGCATACATTTTTCCAGTTTAGACCCTCCCCCTCGGGGAACCCCCCAAACATTTAAAACAATTAACCCGATCATGATCCATCATTCGAAGTTGATCAACCTTGATGTCATATTTCCCACTTTTCAGAAAATAACAAAATGCAAGGTTAATTTGGTTATGTTCCACTTTTTTTTCTTAGTTGGTGAGTTGCTTTTTTTTTCTTAGTTGGTGAGTTCCTTTTTGTATTTCTTTGACATTGACATGTTTTGATACCTTCTCTGAACGAACTTTATTCATAAGACTGATGAACGAACGAACATGTGACCGTGGAGGCCGCCGTGGATCTGGAGTAAAGATAACAACAACAATGACGTCATACATACCATTTTGATCATCGGGCGATCGTCACCTTATCATCAGCACATCGACTCAAAATTCGTTAAATCTAAAAAAATGCTGCTTTATGTTGGACAGTTTTGCCGAATTCTCAAATGTCCTGATCATTCAAGTTATTGAGGTGAGATGCGTTGTTGAAATTGGGAGGGATACAATGTTATGGAGGTAATCTAGTAGTCGTATTATTTTGTACTTCTCTTATTTACCATGCCCCATGCGTTCATTTTTATGTACGTTGTCTGAAAATACAAATGAATTGCATAATGACGTGCAGTGCAGTGGTGTGATGTCGCAATGGAATAAATGACGTGTGCTTATCGTGCCAATTTATAGATACATGTACATTGAGTCCTAGATCGACAAATCTATCGCTTTCATGGCCTTTTTGACATTATTATTGTTATTTTCACTGTCGGCATAGAATGCCGACAGTGAAAATAACAATAATAATGTCAAAAAGGCCATGAAAGCGATAGATTTGTCGATCTAATTGAGTCCCTAATACTAATAGACGGAGGAATAAACAGACCAATGGCACTGGTGGTGTACATGTTTACAATGACACAATAACTGAAACTTGAAATTGTAAGTTGCTTTTATTTATTTTTAATTTTTTTAATTTTAATTAAAAGCACCTCCTGCAATGTTTTTAGTTATTTTACAGTCTTACTTCAAATTTAGTTTTACAGAGCATGCATCCGTCCTTTCTGTCATTGTCTCGGTCAGAATTAGACATTTTGATCTTTATTTCTTAAGATTATAAGTTTCTAACCAAACTGCAAGGACCAAGGTAGATCGACAAATCTATCGATTTCATGGCCATATTTACATTTAATTGCAATCTTTTACTGCCGGCCCTTCCGACAGTAAAAGATTGCAATTAAATGTAAAAGAGGCCATGAAAACGATAAATTTGTCAATCTAACTGCATGGGTGCTAAACTTAACTTTTCTTATACTGAATGTCTAACTGCATTGTCAATTTCTTAACTCGTACTGCCAGGGTCATGAGTGCTTAGTTTCAATATTCTGTGACTGATCTGTGAGTGAACCTAGTGTAGAATTGGGTTCTCACTATAACACACACAATCCCAGACACTCCTAACACAGCAGCAAGGAGGAAACACAGGCATGTGTTACTTGTAAGAAGTCTCATGGGCCAACTGCCCAGAGCACATTTAATGTATAGTGCAAATGAACCATGTGGCATATCCCATAATATGCAAATGAATAACACAACAATGTCTGTCTTGAATCTTCAAGTACATGCAAATCTAACACATAATAAACTACTACTGAATATTCATACAAAGACAAAGTATCTACTTGATACATATTCATGGTGATGTGCAACTGACCATGCAATGGTGATCTCAGTTGAATGGATGAAAGGTACAATGGGATGAATAGGTTAAATGACTGAATGGGTTGCCAAGGGTGATAGAGTGGCATAGCTAGTGCCAAATAATAACAGGGGGTGAAAATGTACTAAATAAATCCCTACAAACTACCCCTCCTCTCACAAATAAAATGTCCTCATTTTACAACATATAAACGAATGTAAACAATCTTCTTCAAATGACTGTTTTCTCTGTTGCAAAAAAAAAAAACATTTCAGCTCAAAACACTTTCCTGTCAACTAATATTTATACTATCATGCAAGCAACTCTTCACGACTTTCTTGTTCCAACATTTATACTATAGCTGCACATCAATCCCCCCCTAGGGAATACGTGGTATATAAAATCAAATTTGCATACTGCATATCCTAACCTCAAACAAAATAACGAGTTTCAATACAAATCAAGTTGATATCCAAAGCCTCATAAAATAGAACAATTCCTAATTAACTAAATTGCCCCAAAACACAGAATTATCTCAAATCTCGTTTCAAAACTAAATTCCGTCCTAAAATCGAATTTTATCCAATCACATATATGAAAAGAACCGGCAAAAGGAAGTGGTAGAACTCTCTACCCCAAAAATAGCATGCCTACGCAACATCCGTGGGCATTTTTTTTTTAAAAATCACTACAACTCCAAAAGTCGCATCACTTAACCCGTAAACAGCGGAGTTTTGTTTTGTTTTAGCATTGATACACTTTCCATGTATACAAAAGGTCAATAATTTATCAAAAATATCTAATTTGCATCATTTACATGAAATCATCCATTATTTTGAGCATAATAAATTGAAACATTCAACCAGAAAATTCCTGAGAACTTATCAACAAAGTCATAATGTGGCTTCATAATGCAAATTTGACCTTAAAAAAAATAAATGATACCTCAAAAACAACACAAAAATTGTGAATAATCCAGCATGTTATGCATTACGTAAGGGATATTTCATTTTCAAATATTTAAATTTTTATAAACACCGTCAAAAAACGTCTGAAGTCCCACATGCTCATTTTGTCTGTGGTACAGACACCTTTTCAACAAATTTTGACACAATCTTTTCTATAAAGTGTCACTTTAAATGAAATATAACCTTTTCTTCAATTTATCCTTTTTTTTTTTTTTTTTAACAGTAATACTTGTTTACTAAATATAATTCGACCCAAAAACATGTCTTGAAATTACAAGAGGGTATCCCTTTAGAAAAAAGAAAAAATTGACATAATATAGGATTTTTGGGCTCTACGGCCAGAAAAGTGGCCCTTAGCAATTCCTGGATCAAAATCTTAACTTCTTCATGTACCAATACAATTTTATAACCTCACAATAACTACAACGACCAAGCATGACATACCTGCCAACTGGATAAGCGTAATGCCATTGCATACTTAACCAAAAGAACAATTTTTTTTTTATCCTCTTTACCAAAATGCATAATTCAAAATGCTACCGAAATATCAATGCATAAAACTGCTGACAGTTGGCAATTATGTAATTTTTCTAGCAAATGAATCGTTCCGGATATCGATCACTCTACTACATAAAATAACTCGATGTCTTTCTTTTTTCTCTTTTTTTTTTACATTTGCAAACATCATTCGGTATAAACAAAAATCAATCTTTTTAGGCAATAATTATGTAACTGTCCTATTCCTTTTTTTTCCAGATACAACATATATTACTGTCCTATAACCAGAGTTCCAAATGAGTGAGTATGAGGAGAAAATACAGTCCTTTTTCCTCTTCCAAGGTTTAAAGCCAATTTCTATAATATTAACCTTGATATATAAAGTCCATCTCGCTCTTTCTGAACATAACTGCTAATTCAAATCGAATGTTCGAAAACAGTGCATTTCCTTCACTTTCCAGAGTCCATTTCTCCATATATCGCGAAATTATGTCCTTTACTCCAAAAGGTTAATTTCGACATATCTTGCAAACGTGTCTTTCCTTACTATCTAATGTCCATTCCGTCACAAACATCGCGAATGTGTTTTTTTCCCTACAGTCTAAATGTCCATTAAGACACATTTCGCGAATGTGTTCACTACGTCCTATCTCGCGAATGAGATTTTCCTTTACTGTCTTGTGTTCACTCCGTCACATATCGCGAATGCACTTTCCTTTACTTTCAAAAAGCGATTCCTACATAAATCAGAAATGTCTCTAATCCTATTCATTAAATGACCCTAGAAATTCCTATGTAATGATGATTACGGGATTACGGGATGTGAACTTCACATTTGAAAATCACCAAACTTTTGCGGTCTGCGAACAGTTCGACCATAACGCGATTGCCTAGCTGGCACATTAGAGTCTATTTCTCCTGGTGGGTCATCAGATCGGTGGGTCCCAACATGTCCGCTCGCTGAATCGTCTCGTGCCATCTCGGGTAACATCGTAGAAGGCTGCAGGTCCCCGATGTTCGACGGTCCTGGACTTGCTGAAGGGTCCACGCTGTGCGACTGCGATAGACGAGGCGGACGCTCTAGATGTTCACCGTTGCTCTGCCCGGGGCGTTGGTCCGGCTGGGCTGGTAGCCGAGTCTCCTCCGAGCGTGACCGTGACTGCTGGTGTGACGACAGCTGTCGACTCGGGCGTTGAGTGGTTTGGTCTACTGGTGGTGCCTGCTGAGTAGACTGCCCTGCTTGCTGAGTAGACTGCTCTGCCCGCTTAGAAGACTGCTCTGCCCATGATGGTTGGACAGAGCTGTCCCCTCTCCGTTGAAGGTTAGTCCCGTCGTCCAGGCTGGAGTGGACCACTGGTTCGGGTGCCGGCAACTGCACCTCAATTGATGAACGGGGTGAAGCATTGCTTGAAGGAGAAAGCAATCTGTCCTCTGGTGTCCCCTGTTGACCGTGCGCAATAGGAAGACCACTGTTCTCAAGGCTCACCTTAGATCGGAAAATCTTTAGCCTATTATGGTGTACAACCTTGGTCCTGCCGTCATGGATGTCAGTTATGCTGTAGTTCAGGCCATCCCGTGACGTTGATTTGACTGCAAAGGGTCCCCTCCAGTTCGGCTCCAGCTTATTTCTGGCATTGACGGGGTCGTGTAACCATACCAGATCCCCTGGTCTGTACTCGATCGTGCGAGAACCAGCGTCATAATCCTTCTTCTGTCGTAGCTGGGAGAGGTCCGCCTTCTGCCTGGCGTATTGGAAAGCCTTCTTCAACCGCGTACAAACGTCCGCGACGTACTCCTGTGCTGAATCATATGAAGGAGGCGCAACTGGGCAAGTGACATTGGCTGGAATTCTTGCCTCTCTGCCATGCATGATGTAATACGGCGTCAATCCAGTACTGCTGTGTACGCTGGTGTTGTACGCCAGTTGCAGCTGGTGGATATGTGTATCCCATTGTCCTCCTCGGTCTGCCATGTATCGTGCCAGCTGACCCTTGATGACTCGATTCGCTCTCTCCACAATACCCGCCCCCTGTGGATGATAAGGGGATGAGCGGGACTTCCTAATGCCGAGCCTCTGACACAGATCTTGGACGATCCGCGACTCGAACTGTCGGCCCTGGTCGGTGTGTAGCGACTCGGGTATTCCATGCTCTTTGGTGTAGTCCTCGAACAGATGTTTGGCTACCGTCTTAGCTGTCTGGTCCCGCATAGCGTAAATATTGGTGTACTTGCTGAAATGGTCAACGACGACCAAGATGTAGCGATATCCATTTCTTGATGTCGGAAGCTCAGCTATATCAGCAACAACCATTTGAAGTGGGTGATCGGTTTTGATGCTCTTGAGTGGAGCTTGATGCTTTGGGTTTGGTGATCTCATTGATTCACATGCGGTACATGTATTGCAGTAGTTCGTTATGTCCCTGTGCATGAACGGCCAGTAGCACATCGACTCTGCTCTCAAGAGAGTACGCTGGATTCCGAAATGTCCTGACGAAGGATTCCCATGTAACTCTTCTAGGATGCGAGGGACGAATACTTCTGGGATCACCACCTGAAGTGCAGTTATGCCTGAGTTGTCTTGTCTTCTGCGATACAGGATGCCATCTTCACATACGAGACGTGGGAGTTGCCACAAGAAACGCCGCAAACGAGGTGTCTGCCGCCGAATATCCCGTACTGTAGGATGGCGTCCACTGTTGATGTAAGTGATCACCTCCTGGATCTCTTTGTCTTGCTTCTGATGGTGGTGCAGATCCGCGTTGTGGTTGGCAAGGATGAAATTTCCTGGGGCTTCGTCAGCTGTAGTCGTACCCCTTGACTGAGGGTTCGTAGACTCTGGCTCTGGCTCTCTGGTCGCTGATCGTGTGTTGACCATACTACAGTTCAACTGTAGGTTTCCCTCAAGAGTCTGGTTTTCCTCGGCTGACCGTTGGCTCTGATCTGGTAGACGTGAAAGAGCATCTGCATTCTGATGCAAACGGCCTTGACGATGCACGATCTTGAAAGTGTATGCATTCAACTCCACAACCCATCGTGCTCGACGTCCAGATGCGTCATCCTGGATTGGTATCCTGTTGTAGCTCAGTAGAGGGCGATGATCAGTGATAACATCAAACTCTTGGCCACGTAGATAATGTCGATAATGTCTAACTGACGCAACAATGGCCCACAGCTCTCTGTCATATGTAGACCATTTTTGTTGAGTGGAAGTCAGTTTCTGGCTGTAGTATGCCACCACGCGTTCTTTGCCTTCATGAATCTGCGACAACACAGCTCCTATAGCATCCTGTGAAGCGTCAGTGGCTAGAAGAAACTTGGCGCTGAAGTCTGGGTATGCTAAGATGGGTGGTTTGACAAGCGCCTGCTTCAATGCATTGAAGGCTGACTCGCATTCATCAGTCCATACAAACTGAGCTCTCTTCTGGGTCAGATTGGTCAATGGTGCTGCGACCTTGGAAAATGCAGGGATGAACCGACGATAGAACGATGCCAGTCCAAGAAAAGATCTGACTTGGGTCGCAGTCCTGGGCCTGGATAATGCAGCAACCTTGGAGATATTGCTGGGATCTGGTAGTACACCTGCAGAGCTGATCACATGTCCAAGGTAGGTGACTTGCTTCTTGAATAGTTGACACTTGGAAGGCTTCAGCTTTAGGCCAGCTTCTCTTACTCGTTGAAGAACCTCTTTCAAGTTGGCTAGGTGCGAAGTGAAGTCTTGTCCCAGAATGATGCAATCATCCAGATATACTAGACAGGTGGACCAGTGTAGTCCCTGAAGTACCCGTTCCATGAGGCGTTGAAAAGTCATTGGCGCATTGACAAGCCCGAACGGCATCACGTTAAACTCATAGAGTCCTGTTCCTGTTGTGAATGCTGTCTTTTCCTTGCTGTTTGGATCTAGTGGGACTTGCCAGTATCCTGCTGAAAGATCAATCACGCTGAAGAATGTCGAAGACGACAGAGCATCTATCGTGTCATCCTGACGAGGAATTGGGTGCGAGTCTTTCACTGTCACTGCATTGAGAGCACGATAATCTATGCAGAATCTGTAGGTATTATCCTTTTTCTTGACCATGACGATGGGGCTCGCCCATGGGCTGTAACTGTGCTGGATGATACCCCGTTTCAGCATGTTGTCGGCGTGCTTTTCAATCTCAAGCCTCATTGCTGGTGAGGTCCGGTAAGCCCTTTGATGAATTGGCTTGTCCGTGGTTGTGTGGATTTCATGATGACTCATTGTCGTTTGTCCTATGTCGTCGCTCGATGAACTGAAAACATCCTGGTACGAACAAAGGAGTTCCTGCGCCTGCATGTATTCTTGCTCCGTGAGTCCCGAAGTTGAAAACGTACATTCGACGTCCGAGCGCAGTTCTGGTTTGGTAGCTGCAATCTTTTGCTCAACTACAGCATACTCTTCATCGTTCTGTCCAGTCATGGAGTGAAACTGGCCCAAGTGCATGTCTGCTGGCAATTTCACTGATTCGGAAGATGGATTGATGAGTCGCACTAAGATAAGTCCATCCTGGGGTCGAAACAATGATTTAGCACCAGCAACCTGGTGGTGCTCATCCATAGAGGGCTCAAAGATTCCGTCGTAGTCCTGCGGAATAACATCAGCTTGTGGAGATACCAGGCGGCCATGTACATGAGTTTAACTCATACCAGGGAGAGTGGCTGTTCCAACCAGTGAAACATTACATCTCAGTGGAGCTTGATGTTGGTGACGATCTACCAGTGGTATCGTAGAATCAAGGAATGAGAACGTCGAAGTAAGGGATGATATCGAAGCACCATGCTTAGTGAAGAAGTCCCAGCCTAAGATGCAAGGATGAGTCACATTTCTTGCAATGTAGAACTGATGCTGAGTAGACCTACTGCCAAGATGTATGGTTGGTGTGGCTGCCCCTATGGTGTCGAGGGATTCACCCGTCACTGATGAAGCCAGGGTAGCAATCTTTTGTAGTGGACTGCGTTGACTCTCTGGAATAGAGTAGTAGAAATCAGCGCTCATCAACGAAATGTGCGCACCAGTATCAAGGAATGCGAGGACGTAAGTGTTATCCAGTATAACCGGAACATATGGCGGAGGTTGTGGCGTTGCAGGTTGTGAATGGTTAACACAGTTTTGGGCCTTGGGTAGTGTAGTTGACGAATGACCCTCATCATCAACTATCGGTAGTTTCCCTGATCATCGAAGTGGACCTTTCTCTGCGTGTCGTAGCTCATCTGACGGAAAGGAGAATCTCTTCTGTCAAATGACGATGGGCGTGCAGATCGCTGGTTATCAGGCTGTTTGAACCTAGGCGGTGAACTTTCGTAGCGACGTCCATACGGGCTTGTAGATCTATCGAAGCGGACATTTCTCGGCGTGTCATAACTCATCTGACGGAAGGGAGAATCTCTTCTGTCGAAAGATGATGGGCGTGCAGACCGCTGGTTATCATAATGTCTACGAGGGCTGACAGATCTGGCATCGTCGTATGAATCACGTCGTGACGGCCTGTACTGTTGTTGTTGCGGGCTCGGTGATCGCCGGAACTGACGATGTTGAGGGAGGGAATACTGACGAGGGCTTGGCGACCTGTACCGCCGTTGCGCATAACGCTCAGATTGTCGATCGTCGGTCAACTGTTGACTAGAGGTGCGAGGACTCGGAGATCTCTGCGAGGGAGGATGTGATGCAGCACTATGGAGGTGTACCTTTTCAAGCTTCTCTTCCAGTGCATCTAGCCGCTTCATGACCTCGCTGTAAGGATCCATATCCTTTGTTGCAGCCACGGCGGGACTGGATGAGCCGCCGACAGACTGGACCAGGGTACCTGCTTGTTCGATACGTACTGCCATCGCAACAGCATCCTGGAATGTCTCGGCTCCCAGCTCATAGATTTTTGTCCGGAGCCTGGCGTCCACACCAGCAACAAAACGTCGAAACTTCTCTCCATCCTTGGAAGCTTCGTCGTACGTCGGAAATGCTTCAGCAACAAGGGTGGCAATCGCTGCCGCAAATACCTCCAGCGCTTCCATGGGCTGCCTGGTCCTAGCGGTGATGCAGGACTGGAAAGTTTTGAGATAAGTGTTCCGCCCAAAAACAGCTGTCAAGGCTTCCCTTGCCTTTCCAAAATCTTTCCTGTCCGATGTAGGAAGACTCTCCCAGACCGTGAACGCTGATGAAGAAAGACGTGAAGGAAGGAGGTGCTCTTTCTTGATAGTGGTATCAGGTACTGAGTTGACGGCAACTTCAAATCGTCTCACCCACTGGCGAAAATCTTGCCCATCTTCACCAGAGAAGACCTCCGGTAGTTCAATACGGAACGAACTCATGGCCGGTGGACGGTTTGGCAGTCAGAAATATGGAGGGCGTCCTATCAGCAAGAAACAAAACTGATGTAGGGCGATGTAGAGTGTTTGTAATGCAATACAATGAGCAGTTCACATAAATATCTCTCTCACACAGCTCGAACAAAATCATGTGAAGAAAGGTAAAATCTCAATTATCTCACTCAAATGTCAGTAGAAAAGCCTCCGGTCTGTTGATAATACTCGAAGAGTGTACAGCAAAGGGTGTGTACACGAAGTAGGAAGATCATAATCAGAAATCACAATCAGCATGCCACGCCCTAATTACAAAGCAGAAAAATTCATCAACACAATCATCTCTGAAATACATGTTAACAGATGCAAAATCCTGCAAAACGTTCTGCATGAAGAAGGGAGAATAAGACAAGCAACAATCAAGTAAGCTGGACCATAATTCAATACCTCAAAAATAGAAGAAGTCCATCGAAGAAGGATGAAAACCAGCTCCAATGAACTGTATTGAAGGAGGATGAAAAATGCAGGTCCTGCTACATGCCATCAGCAACTGCTGGAGTCTGCTGCCTGCTGCTCTGGGGAAGAGGAGCGCTAAGAAACACCGCTGCGACCACTGTAGAATTGGGTTCTCACTATAACACACACAATCCCAGACACTCCTAACACAGCAGCAAGGAGGAAACACAGGCATGTGTTACTTGTAAGAAGTCTCATGGGCCAACTGCCCAGAGCACATTTAATGTATAGTGCAAATGAACCATGTGGCATATCCCATAATATGCAAATGAATAACACAACAATGTCTGTCTTGAATCTTCAAGTACATGCAAATCTAACACATAATAAACTACTACTGAATATTCATACAAAGACAAAGTATCTACTTGATACATATTCATGGTGATGTGCAACTGACCATGCAATGGTGATCTCAGTTGAATGGATGAAAGGTACAATGGGATGAATAGGTTAAATGACTGAATGGGTTGCCAAGGGTGATAGAGTGGCATAGCTAGTGCCAAATAATAACAGGGGGTGAAAATGTACTAAATAAATCCCTACACTAGCGTAAAAATTCTAAAATGAAAATCTATAGAAAGTTATTTCATAAGAATGGAAATATCTGTATCAGCATAGTTGCATGATCTATGATTTATTTACAAACTTGACATTTCTGTCTTTGGAGCCATGTATGAATTAATAATCTCTTTTATTTTGATTCCACAGCAACAGTCTCGGTGGCAGACTGGCAGTCTGTGGAATTTGCTGTTCAGCGTATCATCACCAGACATACAGTAATCTTTAAATAATAATGGCTGAGGCAAGCAGAATAACATACTCCTCCTTACGAGAAGATCTCAATGAGCAACAGTGGACAGGGAACGAGACTTTAGCGACTCTGAAGCGATACCATGACAAAGCGTATGCCGATATCGACATGGCCCTGAGGCTTGAGGAGAGGTCCAACCTCGATGAAGCTATCCGGTTCTACAGTCTAGGACTCAAGAGCATCTCTAAGGCCATGGCGATAGACTGCAAGGCCAGTGGTGGTCGCAGCGAGTCCCAGTGGGAACGTGCACGAAGCATGCAGCAGAAGATGAAGATGACTGTGATGGAGATCAAGAAGAGGTTGGAATCACTGGAGGAGGAGGCAAGGCTTAGGCAGGTTGATAGGACCAGTGCATCCGGAGGAGCTTGTGGTGGGGCGATTACCCGCAGTAGAAGCAATGCAGGGTCTTGTCAGGATGAACCTGACTCTGACATCCTTGACATCTACCGGGAGAGCAGCGCTCCACAAGACCTACCCTCGTACGCCCAATCAATGGCGGATGCCAGTCAAGTGCTCCACATCCCGCACGGCGTCCAGTTGTTCTTCATCAACTCCAGCGGACACGTCAGCGCACCGAGCTCACCGGGACCGCTGAAGGTCTACAAGTTTCCCGAGAGCCAGCCTCTGGGACCTAACCAGCCTCCGGCCTTCCTGCAGATCGGGGAGTGGCTGTATCCCTTGCTGCCAGGACAGTCCCCCTCGCTGAAGGCTGCTGATGGTGTCTTCATGTTTCCTGATGTGAGTTCACTGGACCAGGGGGCCAGTGTGGGTGTCATCTTCTCACCTCAAGTTACCAAGTAAGCAGTGAATTACATCCCCTTTATTAATTCTATCAATTCAAGTTAAAGTTTTGTATGTACACATTGATTATTTTTCTAAACCCTGTTTAATCTTTTACGTGATTAAAATCATAATTTTTTCTTCAGATAAATATGTTTTAAAGGGTACCACCACCCAAAAAAAATACTTTTATTAATAAAAGGACAGGTAATATTTTTAGTAGTCCATTCCACCAAAAAGTTCAGAAAAATATGTTTCCCGAAAAATTACATAATTGAAAAAAAAACATCACCATACATTCAACATGTGTTCATGGGTCTGCATACGAAGACTACCTTTTGTCTAGGACGAACACATCGCCCGTGATTCTATTGCCTCCAACGGTACGCATGAATAGAATTGGCGCATTCACAAAGTTTTTGGGCATAAGGCCATAATGGTTCCGTAAGTAGTGGTAATTAATTGCATTGTATATAAATTACACAACCCTTTGCAAAATATTGGGCATCTATTTGATATTTTACACAATGGTACCTAAACATATAATTATGTGTTGTTCTTTGCCTGATGGTCCCCTTTAACTTTAGTTCCATTCAACAACATTTATCAAATGTTAAAACATTTTTTTTTGTTAGAAGAATGCAGAGTACAATATTAAAATAGAGCTTTTCAGTTGTTCATTTGTATAAAGTTTAGGTGAAATAGTTAAAATCACCTGACCAAATATTTTGATTTTTGGTATGAACGTGCATCTAAATTGATGTTAAGTATTTGGAAATTATAACTAGAATGCTATTCAATTTGTTCCTATATTATAACAATGATAGATCACAGAAGACACAGTTTCAGCAAATCATCCAGCAGCTGACAGCCATGAAGGAAGAGCAGATCCCGTCCTTGGAAGGTGCTTCAGCATCCCGGTTACCGGTAGCAACAGCATCTCGGACACCAGCTGCACGAAGTGATGAGAGGGGTGAAGCGATGGATGTGTACTCTGAGGAGGTAGGGGCGCAGATGACAGACGTTGGCCAGATGATTGCCAAGGGCATAGAAGTTGGTGAGAAACTTGTGAAATGAATACGATTATGATGATAATGATATTAACAGAATAATAGTTTCAAAGTGCTGACTAAGAAATTGTATCATACATTGAAATTATTTCTGTTGCACTTTCTACTCCCTTTGGAGAGTCTTGCTTTGGGACTTGGGTATATGTGTCCGGCTGAGTATTGAACCCATGACCTATGCATTGAAAGAAGAAACTGTTAAATTTTAGCTTTTTCATGCAGGAAAGAAAGTCTGGACAACAATGTTAAAGAGATATATTTTAAACAGTTATCTGACTCTTCTTATTCAATTTGTATAACTGTGCAGGTGCAGAGTGGTTATTGTGGGGGTTTTATCCCTTTTTTCAGGACAAAATGGTTATTGTGAGAAAATATGATAAAAGATATCATTTAAAACAGGTATCTGACTTGTCTCATTCATTTTGTTTCATTGTACAGGTGCGGAGTGGTTATCGTGGGGGGTAGTGAAGGGGGCGGAGCTAGGAAGCAGGCTGGTAGGGTCGGGGGCCCAGAAGTTGAAGCAGCACATCCAGCCAGATGAACAGCCGGCAGAAATTGACCAGAAATATCAGACGGGGGCTGTCTATGCCAGAAAGGCTTCAGGTGTGGCTGTTCAGGTGAGTTCATAAGAAATATACCTTTTCTTATTTCGTGTCCATCATTTACTCATCAAATTTTTTGGCCAGGACTTTACATATTTTCAGCCTTCCCATTTGCTACAATACAGACTTGAAAATGAACACACATACATCCAATCGTGAAAACATACAAATCAACCTGACAAACAGCCAGCAGAAATTGACGAGAATAACCAGACAGAGGCTGTCTGGGCCAGGAAGGCTACAGGTGTGGCTGTTCAGGTGAGTAAATAAGAAATATACTATCACACACAGCCACACTTAGACTTGAAATTGAACACACACAAAATCATGCCAGAAATTGACGAGAAATACCTTACATGGGGCTGTCTGCACCAGGAAGGCTACAGGTATGGCTGTTCAGGTGAGTATATATACTATCACACACACAGACCAGAAAGTGCAGCATGTGGGAAATGACTGCCCTCTCCAATGTTTCCCCAGTGGTTTTAGGAAAGTCATCAGACAACAGATGATGCTGTCACCTGGCTAACTAACCTACATCTGACATTATAGACTCTGTATATGTCGTAGGAAACAAAGTAAACCGTGAAAAACAGGAGTATTCAGTGCATATATATGTATATCATATTCACTTCTTCAACATCTTCAGTAGATAGCCTTTTGCACAAAAAATGTTAATGCTCTCTCATCAGACTGTAAGTTAATGTAACATATAATTATATGATCATATAATAATCATATAATTATGCTACTATTTGTTTATTTTCTATCTAAAGGTTAGTGTGGTGGTTCTGGGTAGTGTGTGCTACCTTAGAAAGCGTATCGGTGAACAAGTCGCACCAGTGATCAGCAAACGGGCCAACAATCTTATAACCAATGGAGATGATGGAATAAAGTTATTTTATCTTAAGGAAGAATTAATAATTTCATTGTACATGCATATTGTTATGATATTATTGTTTATTTTCTGATCCCCAGGTTAGTCTGGTGGTTCTGGATAGTGTGTGCTACCTGACTAAGCGTATCGCGGGAGAAGTCGCACCAGTGATCAGCAAACAAGCCAACAAGCTGATGTCAACCGGAGATGATGAGGCGGATGGCAAGACCAAAGCTGTTGTTGATGGGGTCATTACAGTTACTGCCAGTGGTATCAAGGGTAGGTTTACATTTTCATTGATATACATTTTTGACAAGACCAAAGCTGAGATTTTTCAGAAGTGGGAAAATAATTAACTTAATTATTTATTAAATTTAGACATAGAGGAAACTGACTAGAAATATTTTAAATGATTGGAAACGAGCAAAGAAAAATAGGCTTCGCCGGGAATCGAACCCGAGACCTCGGGATTGCTAGACCGGTGCTCAACCCATTGAGCCAGGAAGACTCTTGAATGGGGGATGTTCCCATGAAACCCTATTCATTGCTCAATTTCTTTGCTCATTTTCAATCATTTAATTATTTATGTTAATCAGATAAGTTTGGCTTGTAGAGGCACATCACAGGTAAACACAATAGAAGTATTGTTATATTCACTTATTCTTCAGCTCAGTATAATCAATTTAATGTATTGCTTTTATGTCAGTGTTCAATTTTTAATAAATTAAAGTATAGAAAATGAATTGTTGCCCTCTATTTCATTATGTTATGAATGAAAGCACGTTGACAACATAACCATGGTGTATTATGTCTGTTTTATTCCAAAAGGATTTGGAACGATTTACAGAGGCTTAGAAACTGCCGCTATTCATCTTGCCAAAGGTATCTCTCAAGCAACAGTTGAAACGGTCCAACATAAGTAAGTGTGAATACCTGCATTTTAGCTATGAACAATAATCTCATTGATTATTGATTAATAATATTTGGCATTGCCATGGTGAAGAAAATGTTGTATTCATAACTAATATGCTGGTTGCTAAGATTATTACATGACATAATTGTGTGATTATCATAGAGAATATTCTCTTTTATATTTTTTTAATTTGTGAGCCCTTGTCCTGTTTCTACAGCATTTTAAAAAGCTTTTGTATCAATCCCTTACTTGTAAATGTTGTATGTTATTATGGTTATTATTGTTGTTTTTTTGTTATGTAAATATAAGTAATGTTGTAGGAACTCATTGAAATTTGTAAACAGTACAAATAATGTGTTTAGGTTATATTTCAGGTATGGAGAGAATGCAGGCAAATTGACAGACACCTCCTGAGATTGTGTTGATGTAAGAAAGTTTCTGGAACATGTCATGTTGTAGTAAACAAATTGTTTATCACTATTTGTAAACATTGCAAATAACTGTAAATGTGTTTTATATCTCAGGTATGGAGAGGATGCAGGCAAACTGGCAGACAACTCCCTAGCTGCGGCTTGTAATCTAGGTCTGGCCTCTCACAACATGAGCCATCTTGGAGTTAAAGCACTCGCCAAGCGCACAGCAAAGGACACGGGCAAAGCGGTTGTGACTGATATGGAAACGGAGGCCAAAGTCACAAAATACTGATGGACAAAGATATTTAGCACTATTTGGAAAGAGAGGCTTTTAATGACTTTAAACATGATTAAAATATAGCAGAAATGTGATGCGTCTTGGCACAACCAAATATTGAACTTCTCTGTTGCCAAAAGCAATCTTAGCCTGGCCTCTTACAACCTAGGCTGCCTTGAAGTTGGAGTTAAAAGCGGTTGTGACTGATATGGAAAAAGAGGCCAAAGTCACAAAATACTGATGGAAAATAAATATTACCTTATAATCTGATTGAAAAATAGGAGAAATGTGATGCATCTTGGCAGAACAAAATATTTAACTTGTCTTTTGCCCAAAGTTATCTTGGCCTGGCCTTTCACAACCCAAGCAGTCTTGGAGTTAAAGCACTCCGAGCGCACGTCAAAAGATAGGAGCAAAGCGGTTGTGACTGATACGGAAAAAGAGGCTATAGTTACTAAATACTGATTGCAGTGCTGGAAATTAGCATAGGCCCGCTGGCCCGGGGCCACTAAAATTTAGCTCCGGGCCACCAAATTTCATGGATCCTAAATTCTATTGGGCTGTTCGGGCAACCAAATTTAACATAATTTGTTATGTTTTTCTTTGTTTTGGGCCAGATTTAGGTTTCGGGCCACTCAAAGTTGAACAATCTTGTTTTTACTTGCCCGACTGGGCCACAAGGCAAAACGGTTAGTTTCTAGCATTGCAGTGATTGAAAAAGAGATTACCAGTTGAATATATCCTGCAATAACAGGAAATAACAGGAAATGATAGAAAACTGTCTTGCAGTAGCTGCATTTAATATCATGTGTTCTCCTCGCATCGCACAACTTCAGCTGCCATGGAGTTTGAGCCCTCCCAAAACTTGCCAAAAGAAGATAAAGACAAATCAGTTGCATCAAATATGAGAAACTTGGATGGAAGATACTAATGTAGCATTATAACAGATTTTAAAAAGGGATTGAACACTTATAGGGAAATATGCATGGCAAAGTTGCTGGCTGAATTACAAAGTATGAACCTTTTGTAGAGATGACATCACCTGAAAATAAACTTGACCAAATAGAGAGCTTATATTACTTCATCACTCGATGTAATTTTTCTTTGAAAGTTTATCAAATTTGAATGTATTGTATCAGCTCAAGATTACTTACCAAAGTACGTACAATATCTATGTGCTAATGAATTTTATTATTAGAATGTTATCATCTTGAAACAAAACTTCAATGACTGTATATTGTGAGTTAATTCCAGAATATGACTGTGAGGGGATTTAATCAACTTTTATAAAATATACAAGCAATAATTGTCTGATTTAATAAGAATGTATATTTTTAAAATCAAATTAATACAATAAGGTATTGTAATTGTCATGTTTGGTTATGAAATTTGATTTGTTTTGTGCCAAGAGGGTTATAATATCAATGTAAATGATTGTGTCCTTGTCATTTCGGTGAGACATGTATCAGACATCTCATCTTATGATAGTATAAAGCTGTTTTAATTTGTTAAAGTGTACCACCACCCAAAAATAATATTCTTATAAATGAAAGGTAACATCTTTAGTACCGTAGTCCATTCCATGAAATAATAATGGTTCCGTAAGTGGTGGTAATTAATTGCATTGTTTATGAATTAAACAATCCTTTGCAAAAATGTTGGGTATCAATTTGATATCACAAAACGGTACCAAAACATATAATTATGTGTTGTTCTTTGCCTGGTGGTCCCCTTTCAGTTTGTCAACAATATTCCCCATTTCTGTCTCCAATTATGAGTCGTTATAGTGGCCCTGCAAATACACATTTTGGGGAATACTTTATTGTGTGCAGATTTTAACATCTCCTTGTGTAACTTTCAATAGAATGTAAATATGATTATACAATGTGTGTTTGATTTTTTTAACACATCTATGTTTGTCAATTTTGGATTAAATTTGTATAATTTAGATATTTTTGCTAGGACACCATTATTATTATTTTTGTTCATGTATGATCTTTATTTGATTGCAACAGTAGTTGCATATTCTTGATAAATGATAACATAATATTTACTTACAAATAAGGCAGCTGCAAGGTTACGCTTGATGGATTATATCAGAGTTGTGTGAAATTATTGTTGATCTTAAGTCATTAAAGCACATTTGTTCATTTTTTTGTGAATAAAGTTTGTTTGAATATAAGTTAACATTATTTGTATTCTGGGGAAAAAATACCCATTTACTTTGCTATACAAAAAAGATTGAAAGTTAGTGTAAAATGCCTAAAGTTTATTGTTATTTTATTCTGATGTGCATTAGATTATGGCTTGGGAAGTTTATGAAATGAAAAGGACTACTGTACTTTATGTGTTAACCTCAACAGGAATTTTATTTGTGCAATGTGCAAGGCTGAAATATAAGTTGGTAGCAGCTCAAAATTTAAATGTTGTGCTATCTTCAGTTTTTCTATATTGCTAATATGTTTTATTTGCGACCTAATAAACCTAACTAGTAAAAGATAGCCTTTTGTGTGAATACGAAGTGTCATATAACTATTAATATAATATGAAACTTTATTTCATAAAAGCTACATGCATTTGTGAAATTCAAAGAAAATACGATGACTTATGAAAATATTTGTGTTACTTGCTCTTGCTTGAACAGTGAATGGGCTAGAATTTGTACGAGGGAATGTATATAATATTAATTTATATTTTTAATCAATGTCATTTTGGGTATCCCTCATGCTGTCATAATTTAATTAAAGGGTACCACCACCCAAAAATAGTATCCTTATAAATGAAAGGTATCATCTTTAGTATTCCATTCCATCAACAAGTTCACAAAAATATGTGTCCAGAAAAAAAAAAAAAAATTGGAAAACGCATCACCATTCTAAAGCATGCGTTAAGGGGTCTGTATGTACGAGACTAAGTGTGTGCAGAGCGAACGAATCGCCCGGGATTCTATTCTCTCCCAACGTACACGTGATTAGCATTGGCGCACTCGCAAGTGTTTGGCCCATATGGAACCAGGAAATAGTAGTGGTTCCGTAAATGGGGGAAATTGCTTTGTTTATGAATTACACAACCCTTTGCATAATGTTGGGTATCTATTTGATATCACAAAACGGTACCAAAGCATATAATTATATGTTGTTCTTTGCCTGGTGGTCCCCTTTAAGTTTCTTTGGGTCGTTGAAAATTATATTTGCATATATATGTTTCATTATTTAAATTTGAAATGTATCGTTCCCTTGAGCTATAAAATTGTGTTTTGAAAAATGCTTAAATTTAATCAATGCAATTCATATAATTATACTCTTACCCTTTTTGTGCTATCTCGTAAACATGTTTTATTTTGTCAACATATAAAAGTCATTTAAGAATCATAATGAAATACAGAGTCTATTGAGCCTGTTACAGATTACTGTTACTGTTACTTGCTATTAATTATTTGTTTTTTATTCCAAAGACACCAGTGATAGAAATGATAACAAGATTCATTAATGAAAATATTTGATGTTATGTGAAAGATATGGTTTTTATTTTAATGAAATTTCATTATTCCACAAAACAAAACGAGGTTCATAAATTTGGAAAATTATTATGGAGAGTTTTTTTATTCAGATATTTTGTTTATCTATCAAATTTACATTTATATGAAACGTGAGCTATGTTTGCTGGTAATTTGGTAAAAGCTTTTCTCAAATAATTATATTGAATGTGATTCACTCTGTTTTCTTTGTATGACATACCAAATTAAATAACTATACAACTCTATTATCAGAGATATATATGTCACACCAACAAATTATATGTTGTAAGTATACAAAATTGTACATTATATCTGTGGATGAGAATATACATTTGATAGAGAACATGATCGTGTCTTGTTTTCATTTATAGTTGCATAGTTTTTAGACCGCTAAATTTTCTGTACATTTAATAGATTAAGAGGCTATGTTATTGATGATGGTGTTATGATAATGATGAAAATTATGATATAATTTTTGTTCATAAAACAGTGGTGTAGTGGTAGCCAGGCACGGGATTGGGGAGGGGGACTAGAATATAGGGGGCTGCACATACCTTATAGGTAGGCTTTCTGAGTTATACAGTGTGTTCCAGAAAAAACAAAACCGGATTTCATGGCAGAAATTTTCTGTCATAATTAATCATTTCTTTGATGAGATATATACATGTATGAAAAGCTCTGTTTCTCTTCTTTCATTTGATGTATAACTTGTGGCACATAATTCACGCATGACTGAATTCAAACAATGGAAATTGATGTTACCAAAATTCCATTTGCACACAGAAATTGCAAGTTTGGACGAGTTTTTAGGGTAGTGAACGTACTTATTTTGAAAAAGGACAAACACCGCATAAAAATTCATATTTTTATCTTTTATTTGACACCTCATGCACAAAAAAAATAAATTATGTGCCCCCCAATAATTTGAAGAAAAATACCCCCATTAATAATTTAAGGGGAACATAAAAACAAAATACAGGTGTGCCCCCCCCCCCATCATTCAAACCACGCTATGCCACTGTTAGTTATGTTAGTTACCCGATTATGCCTGAATATAATTATGACACGATCGAGATGGTTTTGCCCCAAAATAACGTGATACTGCCCGAATGTAACATGATTAAGCCCAAATATGACATGATTTGGTCCGCATATGACATGATTTGCCCGAATTTCAGGTGCATTTAGCTCAAATACGGCCGTTTTCAAAACTCTAGGGGGGCTGCAACCCCCAGCCCCCCGCCCCCCCCCCCCCCCCCGGCCCCGCCTCTTTTTCGATCCTGACAAAATATAAATATGAGTCATCGAAATCGATCGCGGTCAAAGGTTATGTTGACTTCCAGTGATGTCAGCTAAGACAGAGGCTGAGCGCATCCTTTTATCTTATCTTGTAAGTTGTTTGTCTTATTTCTTATTAATTGTTTGTTTGCTTTGAATTTAAGTGATTGAGTTACTGTGAGTTGTTGTGATTGTAATGTGGAATGTTTGATGTAGATCATGTCATGAGAAAAATGTGCAGTTTCCGTTCGTGTCTGATGTGACGTGACTGCCCCACACAACACTGCACAGTGCACTGTCGATGCAATGATGCATGCATGCAGGGCACGAATGTAGCAAGCGGCCTTTCCATCCCTGGCGCAGCCGCAGAGCCCGGCCCGCTGGCCGGCGCTGCTCGAGCTAGCAGTGGCATTGCATGCAGCTGCATGTTGGGTAGAGAAGGATGGGCAGCTAAAAACTGCCTTACTTTATTGATTTTTCATCGGAAAACGAATACAGAAACAAACAAAATACACATTCTTTTTACTTATCGAAAAACAGCTTGTATGAATGATGCGGTGTCCGAATATGGGCCGATTAAATTTGTAACAACTGTAGAAATGGTTGTTGGCATATGTTAATAAGTCATAAACATACAAAGTTGATTTCTACTTACAAGTAAAAGATCACGGTACTGGCTTGATCCTGGGATCGGCGCTGGTAGGTCCTCTGGCAGGCACTTATAATATTTCATCCGTGTCGCAAGATAGTGCACGAGATGATAATGTTCAAGGTATGTCACCAGGTGTTTGTATGTACACTGTTTGTACAAGAGTTGTTATATCCGCGTGAGCGAAGAGGTGTATATAATTATGTTGAAATATATACCAAAAGTTATATGTGCTTGTCCGCAATAGAAAAGAGTTCTGCGTTCCAGCAAAAGTAAAATACAATATGTTCACAAGAAAAGGGTAGAACAAACTAACTAAGCTACACGATTAACTTCCTTTCACAAAGGTATCGTGTAGGTATTAAATATATATATAGTTCCAGAATGAGTCATAAACATACAAAGTTGATTTCTACTTACAAGTAAAAGATCACGGTACTGGCTTGATCCTGGGATCGGCGCTGGTAGGTCCTCTGGCAGGCACTTATAATATTTCATCCGTGTCGCAAGATAGTGCACGAGATGATAATGTTCAAGGTATGTCACCAGGTGTTTGTATGTACACTGTTTGTACAAGAGTTGTTATATCCGCGTGAGCGAAGAGGTGTATATAATTATGTTGAAATATATACCAAAAGTTATATGTGCTTGTCCGCAATAGAAAAGAGTTCTGCGTTCCAGCAAAAGTAAAATATATATATACAATATGTTCACAAGAAAAGGGTAGAACAAACTAACTAAGCTACACGATTAACTTCCTTTCACAAAGGTATCGTGTAGGTATTAAATATATATATAGTTCCAGAATGTCTCAGGATGAAGTGAGAAAGTTGCTGTTTTGCTGGAGAGTGAGTTTGTATAATCCGAATGGTTCGGTGGTTGTGACAAGAATGATCGAGAGATGAGATGAGTTGGGGGATGAAGAGATGTCCCCAAATCGTAGTAAATTCACGTGGTAATCCTTGTCTCTGATTGGACAGTGAAATCATGAGTTTTAATATATTCACAGTAACAGTCCTGTGAATGGTCGGTTTACCCACGGTCATAGGGCAACGACATCGCGAGGCGCGAAATGTTTGTTTTCCCAATCTTGTCGGAGTAGGGGAAGAGTTTCCGGAGAAGTTCCATAACAAAAAGGGATGTTATTGCGGATGCGGTATGATGAAACGCATGGAGAGGAAATGCGGAAACATAAAAGAGATAATGTTTTTCCTTGGTTTTTGGTGGAGCTTGTAAACCGAGCTACAGATGTGTAACTCCTAATAATGAGGCGCTACAGGTAACCCCCTCCTAGATCGCAAGTGAAGAAAACAAAGTTACGAACGATGCGATCGATAAAGAGGAAATACAAGTATGTAGCGATGTAAAGAAATTATCAAATCTCGAACAAACGAGAGTAAAAATGTAAAATTCATCCAGCACTAAAAACGACGTACTGCACATATCGAGCGGGCCAATGGACACGACGACCCGACCTCGTCCTCCTAACCTCCGGCGCAGGTCGCGGTGGAAGAGAAAACGTGGGAGACGAGTCGGAAGGGGGCGTGGCAGGGGGCTCGGTAGGAGGTGTGTCAACCCTCAACGTAGAGGCTGGATGCGTAGTGGAGGGCGGCTGAGGCGTTGGGTCGCGCTGGGGCTCGAGATATGCAGGTTTGAGGCGGTCGATGCTGACAGTATCGTGTTTCCCTCGCTGGTCGACCACGAAGAACTTGTCAGTGCGCCGTACGACCGGATAGGGGCCTTTGTAGGGAGGTTGAAGCGGCTTCCTCACGGTATCATCCCGTATGAAAACGTGTGAGGATGAGTGTAGATCCGTGTTCACATACGACGGCTTTTGTTGAGCACGCGTGCCGTGTGGACGCATGTCGTGCATGAATTTGCGAAGACGATGGACGTAGTCGCCCGGGTCGAGGTCGTTGTCCGTGTCGGCTGGAGCAACGAACTCGCCAGGCAGGCGAAGTGTAGTTCCATACACCAGTTCAGCAGTAGAGCAAGCAAGATCAGTCTTTACAGCGGTGCGTATGCCGAGTAGAACTAGTGGTAGATGCTCTGTCCAACGTGTACCACCATGTGCTTTAAGTGATGCTTTAAGCTGGCGATGTAGTCGTTCGACCAGGCCGTTAGCAGCAGGGTGGTAGGCCGTAGTACGCAGGCGATTAGTTCCCAGCAGTGTTGCGAGGTGACGGAAGAGATGGGACTCGAATTGGCGACCTCTATCCGTGGTGATAGTAGACGGGGTGCCAAATCGAGCAACCCAATGTGTGACGAACACACGAGCCACTGTCTCCGCTGTTATGTCGTTCATGGGGAATGCCTCCGGCCATCGAGTGTATCGATCCACACATGTCAGGAGATATGAGAAACCGTCCGAAGGCGGGAGCGGACCGACGATGTCGATGTGTACGTGGTTGAACCGGGCGTCGGGCGACGAAAACGTGCCGAGCGGTGCTTTGTTGTGGCGATGTACCTTACATTGCTGGCACTGAATGCACGTCTTAGCCCACAAACGAACGTCCCGGTTGATCCCAGACCACACGAACCTGTCTGTGATGAGTTTTTGCGTGGCACGAACTCCTGGATGAGACAGATTGTGCAGGGAATGAAAGACTGACCTGCGGAACGAGGCAGGTATGTATGGGCGAGGAGTGCCGGTGGACATGTCGCTTAATATCGTGCGATCCGATGAGGGAATAGGCACGGGAACGAGCTGAAGCGAGGTGTCGTTGAGGTGCGCGATTTCGTCATCGTCCTCCTGGGCGATGGCGATGGCGGCGAAGTCGATTACCGTGTCATGTGACTCGAGGCCATTGATGTGCGCGCGCGAGAGGGCGTCGGCGGCAAGGTTGTCTTTGCCCGAGATATGCCGTAAGTCCGATGTGAACTGGGAGATCAGGTCCAAATGCCTGACTTCGCGTGGCGAATATTTGTCCGGCTGGGCATTGAGCGCGTGGGTGAGCGGCTTGTGATCGGTGTAGACGCAAAATGAACGTCCTTCGAGGAGATGGCGAAAGTGTTTGATGCAGAGATACACGGCCAGCAGCTCTCTGCCAAACGTGCTGTAGCGGGTCTCTGCTGGCTGTAATCGCTTGGAAAAGAACGCGAGTGGCTGCCATACCTCGTTCACACATTGCTGCAACACCCCACCCACACCTGTGTCCGAAGCATCAGTGAGGAGGCACAGGGGTGCATCGTTCTTGGGGTGGACGAGCATGGTCGCGTCGGATAATGCGTGCTTTACTGTGTCGAATGCTTGCAGGGCGGTATCCGCGAGCGTGATGGGCTGATTCTTTTTCTTCGCGTTCTTTAACATGTCGGTTAAAGGCTGCATAGCATCAGCACAGCGCGGGATGAATCTGCGGTAGAAATTCACGAGTCCCAAGAATTCCCGCAACTTTCGTAGCGAAGTCGGCGGGGGTAGGTCAATGATGGCTTTGACCTTGTCGGGGAGAGGAGCGATGCCGGCATGGTCGACGGCGTGGCCGAGGAAATGGAGCGACGCGACGCCGAGTTCGCATTTGGCCGGGTTGATAATGACCCCGTACTCAGCGAACCGTGCGAACAAGGTGCGAAGATGTTCTTCGTGTTCATCAGGTGAATCGCTGGCGACGAGGACATCATCGACGTATGCGTAGGCGAATGGCAGTCCGCGGAGGACTTCGTCCATAAACCTTTGGAAGGTTTGCGCCGCGTTACGTAACCCAAATGGCATGCGGACGTATTCAAACAATCCAAAGGGTGTGGTGATGGCCGTTTTGTGGACGTCGGCGGGGTGAACTGGTATCTGATGGTACGCCTTGATGAGGTCGATCTTTGAAAATATCGTTTTACCCTCCAAACCAGCCGCGAAATCCTGGAGATGGGGAACAGGGTAGCGATCCGGGATTGTTGCCTTGTTGAGCGAGCGGTAATCACCACACGGTCGCCAGTCCCCTGGGGTTTTCTTTGGCACCATGTGAAGTGGCGACGACCAGTTGCTCTTTGACGGGCGGACGATGCCGAGCTCCAACATGTGGTTGAATTCCGATTTCGCGATAGAAAAACGATCGGGAGCTAGTCGACGTGGTCGTGCAGCAGCTGGTGGTCCACGAGTCTCGATGTGATGGGTGACTGAATGCTTGACGCTTGATTCGGAGTACACGGGCTGTGTAATACCCGGATGATTACGAATCAAGTCGTCGAACCGTGATCCAGTCGACTGCATCATTCTCAGACCCGTGGGTGGCGAAGAAGATCGTGCGATGACGCCAGTGACAGCGAGGTTGGTCGTGGTGTCAATTAGCTTGCGGTGTTTGACGTCCACAAGAAGACCGAAATTGGTAAGAAAATCAGCGCCAATGATGGGCGTGGCGATGTCTGCGATTATGAAAATCCATCGGCATGTGCGGCGAAGGCCGAGGTCAAGCGTGATCGATCGCTCACCATAGGTCCATATCTGTGACTGATTAACTGCTTGCAGCTTGAACTGGGATGATGGGGAACGCCTATCTGTTGGGGATGGGGGAATGACGCTGACTTCCGCGCCGGTGTCGACGAGGAATCGAAGTCCCGAGATCCTGTCCATAACATAAAATAGGCGACTAGGAGTAGATGGACCAGTGGAGCTTGTCGCGATTAGCTGCTGGCTTGTCCGTTTCCCTGGGCGGCGTTGTTGTCGGCGGACGGCGGTGCGGTGTACGAGCACGGGGACTCGCATTTGTGTGCATTGGCACCGTAACGGCGATGATACCAGCACTCGCCTTGCTGCTGGGAGGGCGATCGTCGACTTGGAGCGCCGCGCGAATCGGAGCGCTGCCGCCTGTCGTTGTAGTGACGATCTCCGCTACGACCACGGTCCATGAGTCGCGAGGACAGGGCCTGAACCTGGGTCGTGAGGTGCGAAATCTGCGCTTGTAGTCGTTGGATATCCCCGGGCGGAGCGGGCGGAGCGGTCGCTGGAGCCGAAGAGAACGCGGCGAGGGTGCTGACGGCGTGCGAGCTAGTCTCCATTATTTTGTCCGCGAGGTCGGCGAGCTGGGCGATGTCCATCGCGTCGCGCGTTGAGGCGAGGATGAGCTGGGCGTTTTGAGGCAGCCGCTGCAGGAACAATTGTTTCAGGAGATTTTCCTGCAAGGTGCTGGATCCCATCAGCTGCTGCATGCGACGCAGGAGCTGTGACGGCTTTCGATCACCGAGCTCCTCCGATGTCAGGAGCTGTTGCAGTCGTTTTTGTTCAGATGACGACGTGCGCTTGATTAGCTCACTTTTCAGCGCGTCGTATCTGTCTTGGGCAGGAGGAGAGATCAATATGTCACGGATCTCCTGCGCGTACTCCGGTTGTAGCGAAGACACCACATACGCGAATTTCCTGGCTTGCGAACGAATGTTCATGGTGTCAAACGTCGCCTCAATCTGTGCAAACCACAACGTTGGGTCGTGGGGCCAAAATGGTGGCAGCTTTATGTTGACAGCCGACACTGAAGGAGAATCCTTACGCGCGACGTCGTCATCAAGTTTGACTTCGTCGGTGGGGGTAGACTGTGTTTCCTGATCCGTACTCATGATGATCACAACAAAAGTTTAACAAAGCGAACCAAAATCAAAAATTAATCACGCGATCGGAACGAAGTATAGTAGAACGATCCGTTGATTATAGCACCGTGGGTTGAAAAGCAAACGCGATATTAGAATGTCTGGGGTCACCAATGTAGAAATGGTTGTTGGCATATGTTAATAAGTCATAAACATACAAAGTTGATTTCTACTTACAAGTAAAAGATCACGGTACTGGCTTGATCCTGGGATCGGCGCTGGTAGGTCCTCTGGCAGGCACTTATAATATTTCATCCGTGTCGCAAGATAGTGCACGAGATGATAATGTTCAAGGTATGTCACCAGGTGTTTGTATGTACACTGTTTGTACAAGAGTTGTTATATCCGCGTGAGCGAAGAGGTGTATATAATTATGTTGAAATATATACCAAAAGTTATATGTGCTTGTCCGCAATAGAAAAGAGTTCTGCGTTCCAGCAAAAGTAAAATATATATATACAATATGTTCACAAGAAAAGGGTAGAACAAACTAACTAAGCTACACGATTAACTTCCTTTCACAAAGGTATCGTGTAGGTATTAAATATATATATAGTTCCAGAATGTCTCAGGATGAAGTGAGAAAGTTGCTGTTTTGCTGGAGAGTGAGTTTGTATAATCCGAATGGTTCGGTGGTTGTGACAAGAATGATCGAGAGATGAGATGAGTTGGGGGATGAAGAGATGTCCCCAAATCGTAGTAAATTCACGTGGTAATCCTTGTCTCTGATTGGACAGTGAAATCATGAGTTTTAATATATTCACAGTAACAGTCCTGTGAATGGTCGGTTTACCCACGGTCATAGGGCAACGACATCGCGAGGCGCGAAATGTTTGTTTTCCCAATCTTGTCGGAGTAGGGGAAGAGTTTCCGGAGAAGTTCCATAACAAAAAGGGATGTTATTGCGGATGCGGTATGATGAAACGCATGGAGAGGAAATGCGGAAACATAAAAGAGATAATGTTTTTCCTTGGTTTTTGGTGGAGCTTGTAAACCGAGCTACGGATGTGTAACTCCAAATAATGAGGCGCTACACAACCGATAATAAATATCTGAAAAACTAAGTTAGTAAAAATCACAAAATTCGTGAAGAATGAAAATAATGCCATACCTTATCTGCCGACTGCGATCGTAATTGTCCTGTAATGGCGATTTGCATTTCGCTGCGCAAAAAAATCACATTGAAGGAGGGTGCCATAATATGGCCTCCTTTTTAAAAAGTCTGTTTTCTTTGAAAATATTCGTAACTTTTTCCAATGAAAGTGCCATCAAAGTGTTCTTAAAATCCTGAAGATTTAATTTATCCACAAAATATTTGTATAAACGTGATAAATCTGCCAAATCTGAACCAATTCTGAAACGATGTCATTTATTCCCCCGTGCAAAAAAAGATTCCCATTCATTTGTACACACTTGACTAATATGAGCGCGCAGAAGATGGTTTTTGCTTGCGCGATGAGTCTCATTTCGCTAAAACCACAAAGGAAAATAGATAAGCAAATGAAGTTCACTGCACAAAATTTTCTTTGTTAATGCGCTTAATCAGCTGATAAACAGGGGGGCCATATTAGAGCACAGGCAATATTTGGTAGCCTGATCATAACTTGTAAACTTAAAATTATGAATCCTGTTTGTGTGTGATTAAAATAAAAAATTCAAGTAAATTTCATTTTTCTGAACTCTTTGAAATTTTAACTTCAGTTGAAGTTGAACCACAAGTCACGTTATTCTCGCTAATACAGTTTTGTACTTTTGTTTTTCTCGCTGTTTTTTTTTTCCTGCTGAAAACTAATTATAGATTCACTTGTCATGAATTGAAAATGTGCTCACAAAATATGAAATTAAATGACAAACATGCATTGTTTTTCCCTCTTGAAAACATTCCAGGTGCAGGACTAGGAGTCTCCAGATAAAGAGTGTAAACAGTGTAAAACACCTTTTTTGCCTCCAACAACAAAGATTCTGCTAGGATCGAAAGCTTAGCTTAGGCCCTCTTTTGACTCACAGCAAGTAGCATCCAAGCTGTCTGCCAGACGTAGAACAGCTTGAATGAGTCTTCCCACCTGCTTGACCTGGTATCGGCTGGTGCGGGGGCCCAGCCCCACGGGGGGGGGGGGGGGGGATGGCATGGATGAGAGCCATAAATAAAACAAACATGTTTTCCTTCTCAAATTCTTTCTAGGAGTATGAAGATAGAGAGCTTGAACAATAATAACATCCAAGCTGGCTGCCAGACGAAGCATCAGTTTGAATGGGTCTTCCCACTCGCTTATACGTTACCCTGGCAGCAGTCGGTGCAGGGCCTAGCCCCGGCCTAGCGTGGATGAGAGCTGTGAATATAAAAAAAATATTTTCCCATTTTAATTCATTCTAGGAGTTCGAAGATTGAGAGCATGAACAATTACAACATCCAACCTGGCTGCCAGACGAAGCATAATTTTGAATTGGTCTCCCCCCTTGCTCACCCTGGCAGTTGCCGGTGCGGGGCCAAGCCCCTTAGGGGACAGCATGGATGATAGCAGCATATTTTTCCATTTTAATTCATTTTAGTCATTTGAAGATAGAAAGTGTTAACAATTATAACATCCAAGCTGGCTGGCAGACAAAGCATTTATTAGTTTGAATGGGTTTTCCCACTCGCTCACCCTAACAGCTGCTGGGGCTCTAGAGGCCCAGCCACTGGAGGGCCAAGCCCCATAGATGAGAGCTGTGAATATAACAAACATATTTTCCCTCGTGAATTCATTCTGGGAGTCTGCAGATAAAGTGTAACCAATTAAAACACCCAAGCTGGCTGCCAGATGAAGCATCAGCTTGAATGGGTCTTCGCACTCGCTCACCCTGGCAGTGGCCAGTGGGGGGGGGGGGGGGGGGGCAAGCCTCATGTATGAGAGCCGTGTATATAAAACAAACATATTTTCCCTCTTCAATTCATTCTAGAAGTCTGCAGATAGAGTGTAAACAATTTTAACATCCAAGCTGGCTGCCAGACGAAGCATCAGCTTGAATGGGTCTTCCCATTCGCTCGCCCTGGCAGCGGCCGGTGCGGGGCCCAGCCCCTGGGGGGACAGCATGGATGAGAGCCCCTCAGAGGGAGAGCACTTCTACGCCATCAATCACGCCGAGAAGACCTTCAAGAAGATGCAGGGGTACCTCCATCGGCGGCAGCTCACCGATGTGGTGCTGATCGCAGGCGATGCCCGTATCCCGGCGCACCGCCTCGTCCTGAGCTCTGTGTCCGATTACTTTGCCGCGATGTTCACCAATAACCTGAGGGAATCGCAGGAGGCGGAGATTCAGTTGTGGAGCATTGACCCCAGGGCTCTCAAAGCTTGCATACAGTACATCTACACAGGTTAGTATTTGAATTGGTGTACAGTAACATGGTAGAGCCTCATGTTGTAATGAAGTCGAAGTTCAGGTCAACACGTGGTCAAGTCACGAGTCTAGTAAAATCATGAGTCGGGTCACAATCTCGAGTCAAGTTGAGTGAAGGTATGAGCTGAATAGGTTACACATGTCTTTTACCGCATTTGAAGAACTTGGAAGTTAGAACTGTAATGTTGGATAAGCTGGAGTGAAAAAATATATTTTTATAAGGCTGAAAATATTCATAGTAGAAGCAACAACTATTATTCATCTATAAAGAGAAGTTTATCATTGATAATGGAGCCTGTTGTGGGTGTCTTGTCGGGCAACTTTCAGTACTGACTTTTGAGCTACCGTATTTGCCGGTGTATTACCCGCTCCGGTGTATTAACCGCATCCCTAACTTTGGGGTTTTTCATGAAGAAAAAAACAAAATTTGATAGTATAATTCTTGATTTTTAGATTGTCAAAATGTGCCGAGATTAAGTAAAAAACATGCTTCTTTTTCAGAGAGTAATACTCCAATTTACTGAAGTCTCTGAAGCACATAAAAGAAATTATGAGCCCCTTCCTCGATCAATCCGTAAGATTTGTTGAGCTTACCACTTAATACCAGAAAATACAAGACGGAACACTATACATGGGACCGTAATAAATTCTAGAAGAAAAGCGAAGACAAATCAACTAAAATGAATCAAAACGGAGATTAAAAAACTGTACCTTGATATGTTATTCCTTCTTACAAGTTCAGAAATGGTTAAATCTACCTTTGAAAATAGTAAATTCTAAGCTTTTTTTGGAGATGAAAAATTGCGATCGTAACTTGCAAGTGGTGGGGAGAAAAAGTGTGCAGCATTGATTTGACTGAAATTAGCAATCAATCACGATAGGATTGGGAGTGGATGATCGCTAATTTCAGTCAAGGCACATATTTTCTCTCTACGATCGCAATTTCTTATCCCCCAAAATAGCTTAGAATTTACTGTTTTCAAAGGTAGATTCAACAAAACTTGAACTTGTAAGAAGGAATAACATATCAAGGTACAGTTTTTTCATCTCCGATTTGATTCATGTTTTGTTTTGTCTTTGTTTGTCTTCTAGCGTTCAATACAGTCCCATGCATAGTGTTTCATGCTGTGTTGTCCTAGTGGGGATTTTCGTTCAAATTCTACGTGGACAAACCGCACCCCCCTTTTCATTGGTAATTCCATGCGGTTAATACCCCGACACATACAGTATTTGATTTTAATATTGACTTTCCTTAAATTGCAAGAGAGCAATAATGAGCGTCTTATAATTTTCAAAGGAGTGTTTATTAATGTAAGAACAATATTTGAAATTCAAAATTGTATTTTTTATATAAATTTGCATTGACAGGTGAAATAGTGTTAAAAGAGAGCAACGTGGAGCGACTGCTAGCTACAGCCAGTATTCTGCAGCTTTCAGAGGTTGTGGAAGCCTGTTGCGGCTTCCTTGTCAAGCAGCTGCATCCTTCAAACTGCCTGGGCATCAGGTCATTTGCTGACAGGCAGAGCTGCTCAGATCTTCTCAGGGCTGCGCACAATTATACAATGGTGAGATTCCTTTCTGTTTATAGTGCCGTAGTATTTGTTTTCTCTTTTTCCAAAGACGGTAACCTGTCCGGTTAATCTGTTTTTTTTTTTTCAGTTTTACCCTTTTCCCCCTCCTAAACAATTACACAACTTAGTCATCACGTGTTTAATTTGTGTTGCATACTTATGCAATTACTGCAAAGTGATGAGCAACTACCAGCTACAAAAAGAAGAATTAATTTCAGTCAAATCACTCACACTCACAAGTCACAAAATCCCTCTATTTCAAACATACAATAGGTACACACAGTGTACATTAGCAAATGAAAGATGTGACTTTGTCAGGTAATGTTAATCTATTCAGGACTGCTCCTGCAAATACTCTGGCTGGGGTTTATTATATAGAGAAAGCCTTTTGTTTCCAAATCAAATGGCTTTAAATGGGATGAATTGTTTTGGAAAATGAAGAGCTATGTAGGGCATGCTTCAAATAACTTTCACACATGCAGGTTTACACACACCTACCTATGCTACTCCACTGCCAAATGAACATTTATTTAATATGATTAAGACAAAAACAAACTTATAGTACAAAATCATTGAAGAATTATCACTCATCTAATAAACATATTTGATTAAAGAAGGAATTCATATGAGAATCAGGTCGTATACAAAATGTTCCTCTTCCTGTAACATATCTGTTTCCATTCCTCCTCAGGAGCACTTTGTTGAAGTGATTCAGAACGAAGAAAAAAAAATCCTTGAATTACAAAATCATTAAAGAGTTATCACTCATATCAAAAACCTATTTGAGTAAAGAAGAAACTATATATGAGTATTGCGTTGTATACAAAGCGATCCTCTTCCTGTTCCTCTTCCTGTAACATTTTTTGTTGCATCCCTCTTCAGGAGCACTTTGTAGAGGTGACTCAGAACCAGGAGTTCCTGATGCTGGCAGCCGATGAGGTGTGCAACCTATTCTCCAGCGATGACCTCAACGTCCCCAACGAGGAGACCGTCTACTATGCCGTGCTGGCCTGGGCAAACTATGACACCGTCACGAGGCAGGACGATATCGCAAAACTGTTGGAACACGTCAGGCTACCACTCCTAACACCTCAGGTAAGAAGATATTCTGTTTTGGGCAGCTTTTTTTGTTGATATTGGTTGTGATCACAATGATGTTGCTGTTGTGATTGGTCTTCATTCCAGTCATCTGCTGGCCCGGGGCCACTAAAAATTAACTTTGGGCCACCAAATTTAATTGATCCTAAATTCTACTTGCCCGTTCGGGGAACCAAATTTTAAACAATTTATGTTTTTCTTTGTTTGGGGCCACCAGATTAAGGTTTCCGGCCACTAGAAGTTGAACAATCTTGTTTTTACTTGCCCGACTGGGCCACAAGGCTAAAAGGTTAATTTCTAGCATTGCTCTGTCGCAAGGCAGGAAGTCATCGCAAACTTTTTGGAACATATCAGGCTACCGGTGCTTTCTTCCCTTGTGGATATTAGTTGTGCTTGTGATGTTACTGATATTGTTGTTCTGTCTACCTTGTTAACCCTGCCGACTTTGATTTTCTTTTCTCCGTCAGGCAAATAAATTGTGAAAACAATTTGTTGACCCCTGTTTAGCAGGTCGGTGTGATTTCAAGCCCTGCTTAACCTACCTTGAGACATCTATTTACCATAGAATTTTCATAAACCACTTAGTGGACATATCAGATCACAGAAATACACATTGTGTCAACCCTTTGCCAGATTTTGCAAATGTCAACAAAGTTACTAGACCCTCTTAACTCTACATCAAAAGATAATATCATCTGACTTAGTAAAATATGCGTCATTGATTTGCTAAACACGGTCGCGTGATTGGCATGTCATTTTTGTATGACACATGGCCAGAGAGGTATATCACCCGGCCTTACATACATTCAAGCATTACAAAAACAGAAACAACCGTGCTTGGTATACAAATATACACATACCGGTACCGTATCGTATGTACGTACTGCTATACCGTACCGTACGATACGGTACTTCGTACGTTAGGCCTATAAAATCATTCATCTCGCGGGCACCAAATTCAAACAAAAATAAGCGATTTCCAGTACAGTTTGATCAGAAAATGACCTGATTAACATAATCGAAGGAAACAATTAAAAAATATTTCCGATAGAAATGCAGTGATCGTAACATGTTGAGATATTAGTGCGGATTGAGGCAAACTACGTACGACAATCGACTGTATTGTGCAGGTTGTGTGAACTGTGTGTTGTGTTGTGTTGCGTGATATTTCTGTGAGTGAGTGAAAAGCCCCACGTCCACAAAATGGATTATGATTTCAGATTTAGTTTAAACAATCAGATGATATAACAGTTGTTAACTTTGTTGTCGGGAAAATCAAGGAATGTTCCCTCTGGATTTAAAATGCTATTTCGTAAAGAAAATAAGTCCCTCGACTACATGTACGGCTCAGGACTTATAATCTTCCCTCAATAGCATTTAAAATCCCTCGGATTGGAACATTCCGTGATATTCCCTCCACCACCAGTTAACAACTTATAATGTCATACTGCTAACATTATTCCAAAATGCGAACATTGCTCCAATTAAAATTTGTTTTTAACGGCTTGTATTCAATGATTCCCTTCCAGTTCCTGAGCGATGCAGTAGACAACAACCCAATCTTCAAAGGAGATGAGAAGTGCCAAAGGCTAATCATGGATGCCATGAAGTACCACCTACTCCCAGAGCGAAGACCTCTGATGCAGAGCCATAGAACCAAGCCCAGGAAGTCTACCGTAGGAGCTCTCTATGCTGTAGGTGGGATGGACAGTACGAAAGGTGATTACATCAACTTTTCCTTTTGAGAGTGTTCCCCTTTAATTCTAAGACAATGTCTTGATCTGTCAGGTGTGTTTAACAATAAACAGTAGGCAATGAAATACCAGCTACTCCCCGAGCGGAGACCTCTGATGCAGAGCCATAGGATGCAAGCCCAGGAAGTCTACCGTACATAGGACCTCTCTATGCTGTAGGTGGGATGGACAGTACAAAAGGAGACTAGATCAGCTTCTTCTTTTTATTCTATGAGTGTTTCCCTTTAATTCTGAGACAATGTCGTGATCCGTCAGGTGCATATAAAAGAAAAGAAAAGAAAAGAATGCAGGATGTCATGAAATACCACCTACCCCCAGATTGGTGACCTCTGAGTCAGATCCATAAACCAAGCCAAGGAAGTCCACTGTAGGGGCTCTCTTAATCATTGGTCCGAATGCATAAAAAGTAGCAATTGCTTGTGCTAGCCTTTTGTTTGAATCCATATGCATAAAACAAGTAATTGCTATAAACAAGCAAAAGATTTTGCTGTCATTTTTGGCGAAGTATTAACTTCCAAAAAAATTTACTGTTTTCTTTCAAGGTGCAACCAACATTGAAAAGTATGAGCTGCGAACGAACGTCAGTCACAGGAGTGGATGGAGACTGCAGTTTGGCGAGGCAATTATACAAGTCAACAAGAATTGGCTGATATTATTTTTGTCTTATTTGATGAAGTATTAAACTAAACAAAATTAACTGTTTCCTTTCAAGGTGCGACCAACATTGAGAAGTATGAGCTGCGAACGAACGTGTGGACTCACGTGGGTCACATGAGTGGGCGGCGACTGCAGTTTGGCGTGGCCGTGATCGAGGACAAGCTGTACGTGGTCGGAGGAAGGGACGGGCTCAAGACGCTCAACACAGTGGAATGCTACTCTCCCGGGTCCAAGACGTGGAATATGCTGCCACCTATGGGCACGCACAGACACGGACTAGGTAAAACAAAAAGAGATGTGGCACATATGGTAGATATCTAAGAAGAGAGAAGAGCAGGAAAAGTGAAAATAAATCTACCTTTAGGCTTCTTTTAAGTCTCATTCCTGAATTTCGATTTGTTATTGATTTATTGTTTATCGCATTGATTAGTATACAAGATATAGAAGAAAGATGAGGAAGAATATTGGAAATGGTTCTTTTAAATCATGATTGTATTTGAATTTTGTTGCTTGATTGATTGCTATTTGCATCCGCTTATGACAGGAGTTATAGCGCTGTATTTAAAATGCATGTTTTATTGTACTGTGAATGAATAGCACTAACAATTAATCATTGTCATTATTATCTAATTCTATTTTGCCTTTCCACCAGGCGTTGGAGTTCTAGAGGGGCCCATGTATGCTGTAGGAGGGCATGACGGTTGGAGTTACCTAGCATCGGTTGAAAGATACGACCCTCACAGCAAACAGTGGAGTTATGTGGCACCGATGTCTACACCAAGGAGTACTGTAGGGGTAGCTGTACTGGACAGGAAGTAAGTGAAAAAAAACTCTTTAAAGGGATTGTTAAGTTTTGGTTTAGAGGGCCCTGCCCCTTCAAGTAATATTTTTTATGGAAGGTAGAGAAAAACCAAGTGTAGTATTTGTAAAAGCACATGATTTTAAAGAAAAAAACAAACTTTAGTTTATCAAAATCGGTTCAGAAACAGCAGAAATATCAACAAATACATGTATATCCAATTAGAATGAATGTGGGACCCACATTTATTTAATTATTAAAGAAAAATATTAATATAATGCCTAAACTTTAAACAAAATATCTAAGAGGTTTTTAAATAGTTATTGATTATGTCTCTATTGAATCAATATTTAAACAAAATATTACATTGGTGAAGTTATAATATTCTAGTTATTATGATATTGTGCCAGTTTTGGTTACTTGATATATAAGTTTGACCAGAACAGTACTATCCCTAAATACCGTGGCCACCACCTGTTATTGTCCTTTTCTTCTCTTCCTTAGTGCAATTCCAATCAAACATGGACAAAATGACATGGGGGTACCCTAAAATAACCCCTTATTTGAATCCTTCAAATATCTATGGTCGCATTATTTTAAGTTCTGAACTGGTTGCAGTAGCCATATTGTTATTTGCAGGTGTCCAAGAAGGGGGCGGGGGGTGACTGTGTGCAATCAACATCTTTTCTCATGACACTATTCTCTGTGTCCCATGTCAGGTTGTATGCAGTGGGGGGTCGAGATGGCAGCTCTTGTCTTCGCTCCATGGAGGTGTATGACCCTCACACCAACAGGTGGTCACTCTGTGCACCTATGTCCAAGCGGAGAGGGGGGCTCGGGGTGGCTGTGTGCAATGGCTGCCTGTACGCCATCGGAGGGCATGATGCACCGGCCACGCAACAGACTTCTAAACAGTTTGACTGTGTAGAGAGGTAAGCAGGGAAAACTTATTTAAGGGGGGGGGGGATACATTTTTTTATGAGCAATGAGAAGAGAGGTGTGATGGTGTTAAGGACATACTCCTGTGAGTAGAATCACCAGAAGAAGATATTTTCAAGCCTGCTAGCATTAAAGATTGTCATGTGCGGGATGTAGAGGTCAGTCCGAATGTTCCTAACTAGACTCGTTTGTGCCTACTACACGACACCGAGCCAGTGTGTATTTCGAACAGTGCGCAAGGCATTCATCTCATTAACGAGTCCAAACAACCTTTCAATTAGCACTTTGTTTCTTTTTATACAGAGATAAGAATTGAAAATGTGACTAATGAGGCTGATGGGAAAGATAAAAAAGCATGGTGATCTTAATCAAAGCTTCACCCTAACTTTTTCCCCTAGTGGTAGGATCATGCTAGTAAAATAATTTTTGCTCCATTTTTTTCGTGGCCCAACTAATTTACTTGAACCCAAATACCATTGCATATTATGTAAGCTGTCTACTATTTATTATCTTACTCCCTTAATTGATAAAAACTGCAAGTATGGATGAGACTTGTATACATTTTCTCATTCTGTCAATGTCGGGCCACCATGATATAACAATGTTACTGGCTGGACACCAATTTGGCAACTGGGCAAGTGCTAGTTTCCAGCCCTGTCTAAAGTAACAGTTGAAATATTTTGCCTTTCCTATCTAGGTACGATCCACGGTCGGACACATGGTGCACAGTGTCACCCATGACGCTATGTCGGGACGCTGTGGGCGTGGCCGTGCTCGGAGAGCGAATCTTTGCTGTGGGCGGTTACGACGGACAGACGTATCTCAGTGCTGTGGAGTGTTATGATCCTCAAACGGGAGAATGGAGCGCAGTAAGTTGGCTTTAACAAATTTGTAGTATTATGAGTATAATATGTGTGTATTTATATAAAATATATTATTTGGGTTATTTTGTCCTTTCATTATTGTTTATATGAACCTTTGATAGTTCTGCATCAAAAGCACAAGTGCTCAACTACGCCCCAAGTCTATCATGTTGTTGTCTTGTCGATATCAATGATCAGAGTGACTCTGCATTGCCAATTTAAGTGGGGTGGATAGGGAGAAATTTGGTTATTAAGTTGATATGTAACCTACTAATAAGCACAACTTATCATCTAGTAATATTTAAAGAAATTTTACATTTCTTAAGACCCGTTCATAATTGTCACAGAGATCAAAATTATAATTTAATTTACAAACAGAAATAAAGAAATGTTTGAATGATTCGTAAACGGACATAAACCTGTTTTGTCTCTCTCTCTCTCTCTTGCAGGCTGCATCACTTACACCAGGTCGGGCAGGGGCCTGTGTTGTACAGGTACCCGTTACATGAGGGCTGTACATGAAAAGACTTCTGTCATATTGATAAACACATGATCGTGTCGACAAGATCTTCCATTCCTTGATGAGCTTCTGATTAAAACCTTTTTGACAGGGATATAAGCAACACGGTTTGAACATGGATAGGACTAGAGAGGGCCAGACTAGCAAGCTTAGACCAGCCTGTAAATGAAAGCTCGCAACTTGTGGACCGCAGATAGGTATTAATCGCATGAGGGTTGTACATGAAGAGACTTCTGTCATAATAGCCCATCACGTGGACCAGCCAGGGTAGGACTAGGACTTCCACTCCTAGATGAGCTTGTGAATCGAAACACGGATAAGCAACAAGGATTTAACTGTGACAGGACTCGAGAAGGCAATACTTGCAATTTCAGACCAGCGTGTAAATTAAAGCTCCCTACTTGCGGACTGCAGATGGGTATTAATCCCATGAGGATTGTACATGAAAAGACTTCTGTGGACCAGCCAGGGTAGGACTAGGACTTCCACTCCTAGATGAGCTTGTGAATAAAGCCCTGTTAACACAGATAATCACAAGGATTTAACTGTGACGGGACTCGAGAGGGCTAGACCAGCGTGTAAATGAAAGCTTGCATCTAATGTTCTGCAGATTAGTATTTGGATAACATGAGTATTTTACATGAAAAGACTTCTGTTGTAATAACCCATCATGTGGACCAGCCAGGGTAGGACTAGGACTTCCACTCCTAGATGAGCTTGTGAATTATGACTTGTTAACACAGAGGGATAAGCAGCAAGGATTTAACAGGGACAGCACCAGAGAGGGCAAGACTAGCAGGCTTAGACCAGCCTGTATAAAATGAAAGCTCGCAACTTGTGGTCTGCAGATAGGTATTAATCGCATGAGGATTGTATATGAGAAGACTTCTGTCGAAAAAAACAACCATGTAGACCAGCCAGGGTAGGACTAGGACTTCCACTCCTCGATGAGCTTGTGAATAAAGCCCTGTTAACACGGATAATCACAAGGATTGAACCGTGACAGGACTCGAGAGAGCAAGACTGGCAATTTCAGACCAGCGTGTAAATGAAAGCTTGCATCTAATGTTCTGCAGATTGGTATTTGGATAACATGAGAATTGTACACGCAAAGAGTTATGTCATAATAGCCCAATCACATGGACTGGGTAGGACTAGGACTTCTTTCCACTCCTAGATGACCTCTGTACCACATACGTATTCCTCACTGTTGCAGGGTTTGTTTAACAAGTGGCACTAAACACAGGGTATTTAGGATTTTGAACTTATCCATAGGAAGACTTCATTTCTAATCCAACACAGAGACCATCCTGGGTAAGAGTTTCACTCCTACTTTAGCATGTTAATAAAACCTCCCTTCAACAGATAGGTACCTGTAGTAGATGGATTTTGCCACCTACCACAGGGTGTGGAGTTAATCATGGATCATATTCACCATGGGCGTAGATACTTACGTAATACCTATTCATCAGGGGGGGATGAATGAATAGATCATCCCCCCCTGATGAATAGGTATCAATGACAGATCTATGCCCATGATATTCACTCTTAGACCAGTTCGTTCGTTCGTTCGTTCATGTCTCCTCAGATCAAGATTAAAAGTTCCTATATTAAGTTCTTCAATCGCTCGATGGCTGCGATGGCCATCTCATTTACAAGGGCCGATTCATTTCTCCATAGAAAACAGTAATAGTATATATCGTGGTGTATACTAAGTACTTTCATTAGTTGCAATGTGACAGTTTTTCACAAGTAATGTATGCAATTTGGGTGCTTATTAGATTGTCTTTGGTTGCTCAGGAATATTCTCGTTATCGCCTACAGTCAAACCTGTCTTAAATAGTGAATGCCTGTCAAGCAGCCAACCTGCCTACAGTGGCCACAAAAGGAGATCCCCAGAGAGTTAAACTAAAGTCAAACCTGTCTTAGTGAACGCATGTCAATATTACTGGTTTATTGTACAACTATGCCGTTTGTCAATAGAAGTGAGAATTCCCTTTTTGCAATTTTGTATTTGTGTACAATTTTTTTTTTTTTTTTTACAATGTAAGATTTTATGCAAATCTCGAGTGCTAGCCATTGCAAGGGTGTACATTTTGTACATGTCCATAGCTATATAATGCAGGTTCTTATTTTCGTATTATGATAATGATAAAATATATATATATTTGTTTTGCTTGAAGACATGGTTCTATTATAAATGGGCACTTATCAGGGACTTTCAGTTCAGTTTTGTTTTTAAATGCTTTTTATTTTAATATGTAGAGGCAACAAACAATTCTCAGGTGTACGTATGCCAAATGTGTAGTGACTGAATGAGGTGCAACTCACAATCGATTCCCATAAAGTTCCAAAGTAGTGATGTCATTTTTCTGCTGTTAGTGCATAGTAATGGTTCTATACAGTTTGTCAATGCGACCCTTTAAGGGTTAGTGCAAAAAATGTAAATGTACTTATGTAGTATGTATTGCAACATGTTTTTATTCTATATAACAAAAAACTTGTTTTTGTTGTTGTTTTTTTGTAGTATAGTTATGACATGTTGGGAGTAGAAAAAATGTGGAAAAATTGAAGAAAAAAAATTATTCTAAAGAAGTTGTCCTTGTAGCCCTTTAAGGGTTAGTGTACATTTTATTTTATAACAGAAAATAAATGTTTTTATTGTAGTAGAATGACAATTATGACAGGTTGGAGATATTTAAAGAAAAATGTGCATGGCTATATTGGTATATTGAAGTGTTTTTTACGTGTACATTGGGTTTATTAGAACATGTTCCATTTATCTGCCCCCAAAAATATGTAGAAATGGATGCTACAATACAATGCAACACTGCTCTTGTTTATAAGCCAACTGATATGTCATACAAATTTGTATGGTTCATGAAAAACCTTACATCGCCATTTCTTGCCTCGTTATTTGTTTTTAAAAAATATGCAAGTCATATTTAGCCTTTCCGTCATGTAGCTGAATTAAGACATCTCATTTTCTACAGTTCTTTAATATAGCATCCATGAATCGCCATAGCACAAATCATTATGTTTTGATTAATTATCATTTAAATTATGGTCATTTCAGGGTTTTCATATTCCATCTCATAAAATGCAATGTGAAATTTTTAAATAGGTTTCTTCAACATTTTGACTTTGGCTTTTCTGCCACAAGATTTTCATCGCCTGAAATGCAATGTGCATCATTTTTTATTTTGAGTTTTAAAGAATTTTACTTTTTTATGCAACTGTGACCAAGAGTGAACCTTACCACTTTGCCTGGAAATTATATTAATATGTTAGAATGAGACCTAAAATGTCATTATTCCCTTAAAGGGGACCGCCAGGCAAAAGATCAACGGAAAATTTGATGGTTCCGCGCCCGTCTTTTGTTATAAGGAAGTAAGTGCGATTTATCGCAGAGCCGAGCGATAGTTATTATCGTTGCGGGCAGAATGATTGACAGGTGATATTAAAAATTATTTCCTGGCGAAGTAGAAATAACTGCAGGATCACAGACTTGTTTCATGTGTTCATTTGAGATTATCTTTGATGTACATGTAAGAGAGCCAAATCTCTGTATGGTGGTACCCTTTAAAGCAAATCCGACCATATTTATATTGCATAATATACAGTTACAGTGGCAGTGCCAGTTACATACTTGACTCTTCAAATGCTGAACTATGCATATAACTGCTCATATGCATTCACATCTCAGTAAGTAAAACATGTACAGTATGAATAATTTTGTTCAGTTATATACTACTTTTAAAAAAGTTAAGGACCACTTTTTTTTCTTCTTAACTTGTATTTTTTTTCCAAGCAATGAGTGAGGTCTAGTTCTTCCATTTTTTGTTCGGTGTTCTAATTTGAATAAACAAATAAAAACATGTTTCGAAACATAAAATGCACATTTTCATGATGAGAACTTGGGCAATCTTATATAAAAAAAAAGTATGCACAAAATAAAAAGTGGTCCTTAACTTTTTTTGAGTAGTGTATATAAATACCACCATATATAATGTATATGCAGTAAAACCTGTCTATAGCAGCTAGTCTGCCTATTTGACTTTATACATTTGTGTATATAAGATGACATGCCTCGTTGGTATTGTTACAATATTACAACTGTTGAAACTATTCTAATTGCATGTAATAAGCACATATCAATGTTATGTACTCCAAAAACAGTAATACATATATGTTGTACATAATACATGTACATGTATCCCTTTTTGTAAAGAAATAAAGACAATGTATGTTACATATACAGTTCTTTTCTTTTCTTTTATTTGTTTATTTTTGACAGTAATAAAATAAATATTACCGTCATGATCTCAATATCATTTTCCCCCTCAGTAAGAATAGCTCCAAACGACAATGTTATACATGTATATCATAACACATCTCATTACTAAATGGATCTAGTAACTACAGTACAACCGAACTTCGTTATAAACATCTGGTCCAAGCTCATATATTCCTATTCTTGTTTTTTAACCTTGATATTATACAGATGTTAACTGGTGGTGGAGGGAATATCACGGAATGTTCCTCTGCATTTCAAATCCCGAGGGAACATTCCATGATTTTCCCAGACAAGAAAGTTAACATATGTATGATATCCGTGTGATATAATAAAATATTTTAACATCACTTGACTGAAGTTAGCCAATCAGTGACTCGTATTTGACCACGTCATTATAACAAGGTTCCACTGTATGAACATGGGGTGTTTCACAAAGATTCAAAGTTGGACTAACTATTATGGAGAGCCGTTTAATAGTTTCTTTGTAAAATTGTTGAAACATTTCTTTAGATAAGGCATAAAGTTTTTAAAAAAAATCAGTTAATTTTGTAATTATCAAGGAGTCTTGAAATAATTGATATAAATTTGTGTTGGAAGTTTCAAATACTTGCATTTTTGGGCTTTAAAAAGTTTAATTTCAAGGCTTCAAATGGCTTTCCATAATTGTTGAGTCCAACTGAGTTAATTTCAACTTTTGAATCTTTGTGAAACGCCCCCCTTGTCTTTGGGCCCCGACTTGAAATCTAGGGATCAAATACTCAAATACATGCAAGATAAACAGGTTGGTGATGATACGGAATAATCTTCTGTTTCTATAATTTACTATTTCCATTTATTCCTTCAAAATATTGTGTGACTTAAAAAACAAGAGTCACACATTCATAAAGTTTCAAACCACTTATCTATAGAATGACTCGTCAGTCCCTCATAACATGTGACCAACATGTCCACCGTTCAATTTCGAATGTTACATGGCAAATGAGAATGCAGCAGAGGTGTAGTCAAGTTCACCCAATTTTGTAGGTCCAGGGGGCAAAAGCTTGATCATGACCCAGGACCAGCCCTAGTTCCACTGATCTCTAGATAAACTTGTGTTATCCTTTACGGTGGGATGAGTAAGGGGGTATGTGTGCTCTGCTACGTTTTGTACAGTTTTATGTCATTCTAGCATATTGACATCGATGAGTTAGAGCCAATGATGCCAAGTACCACGGTAAATGTCGCTGGTCTGTAATCGGACCCCTAGGCCATGACCTCCATAACATGTAATCTTTCCAATCTTTGTTTTAAATTCTGCCTCTGGTTGTCAGTCCGAATCTGTGTCCGAGACGGCTGATAATGGCATTGAGGCATGAATCGCCTAAAGAGTACCACAGTAATGAAGCCACATTCTTTTGGTGTTCAATAACTTACCAAATCGTTTAGGCTTTTTTAAAATAGTGGGTTGAAGATATTTTTGGCTTGCCTGACATGGTTTATAACCGATTGCCATGGCAATGAATAACTGTGATGTCAAACTTCAGTCGGTACACTATAATACTGGAATGCAGTGTGTATCCGGAGTAGTATATTCCTTTCCCCACTGCGTGCACCATAAATATAATCGTCAAATTTCCAGCAGGGACATCAACATTTATGTGTTCAAAAGTCTCTTAAATAGTTGATTTCGAGGTAACCTATCACCATTGTCATCATACACTGGACCCTTCATCCTTAGACTTGGTGCTTCCTGCAAAGAACCTCTGCAGGAAAGGTTTTGCTCTGGAAAAAAAACAAAAATGAAAATTGAGAGATTTTTTAGAGAAAAAAAGTTATACAGTAATATTTTTAGAAAGTTGTAAGTCAATGCTCAAATAAGCTTCAGGCCAACAAATTTGGTTAACATCAGATTTTACTTGGCCGACTGGGAAACCAAATTTTTTTTTTTTTAGACCACCCATTTCCAATTTTGGGCAAGCAGAATTTGATCATTCTCCATTTTACTTGCTCAACCAAGCCACACAGGGGAAAAAGGGTTCATTTCTAGCATTGACTAGTTATTCCAGAATCCCGACAATCACATGCATTGAAAATGGTTTTTAGGGACGAACAATCGTCATAAGAGCTTCCTAGCTCAGCTGGTAAAGTATCTGTCTAGCAATCTGGAGGTCTCAGATTTGAATCCTGGGGAAGCCCAATCTTCTTTGCTCATTTTCATTTATGTCATATATTTCTGGTCAATTTCCCTACATTTTAAATAAGTTGTCCTATAATATTACAGATTTCGATTCAAAGAACATTTCAATGGACTTGTGTATGCTCTACATTGTTTTGTTTTATCACTCACTTTTCTTCCTCTTCCTTGGTGAAGGCAAACAATCTGTCAGATTCTCCATGTTGTTCTAAACACATATCAGAAAAGAAAGAAAATACACAATTTTATTTAACTCTTAACGTGCCAGGGATTTTAATGCTCTATGGCATTTGTGTGTATTGTAACTAGCAAAAATGCAAGCTTGGTACTCTAGGCACACAATTCTTATCAAATGGTTTTTAACATTTTAAACATGACAGAATTTCATTTTAAAGTGTGGCATGACTCATAGCTACCATTTACTAAATAAATTGTTCTCTGTTTTTATTTCCTTTTGCAACATAGTTTATGTAGTTAATATATTTAATATTCTTGTGGTATCAATATAAATTGCTTAGGGGGAATCACATTCACATGTATTGTATGGCGAATAACCTGGTAGTTTAACCATACAACAACGAAATAAAGCATATCCCTATTAAACAGAATACACCCCCAGAAGAAACCTACCTTTGTATGCTGTTATAAGTTCCTCAGTATAGATTTCTTCAAGTGATCTGTGTGGGTTAGCCTTTACCTCGATGTCACACTGCTTTGCAAATAATCTTTTTTTTGGGAGGGGGGTTTTATTTAAATATCCCTCTACAGCATAAACCCCCATAACAATGCTATGTGTTCCTCAGTGTTTATCTTGCAGTAGTATAACCTTCCTTTTGTACTTTGCTATGGAACCAAAATTATATAAAGTATCCTGCGGTGTGGCAAGATTTGTAGAGCGCGTGCTCTCTGATTGCGTGAGATCCCGAGTTTGAACCCAACCCACTATGATTGTCCTTCAGCAAGACAAATAATCCACTATTGTCTACCGTATTTGTCGGTGTATTAACCGCATGGTTTTCCCGACGGAATTACCGACGAAAAGGGGGGTGCGGTTTATACACGGAGATAGGAAAAATTGCATGAAAAAAAAAAATTTTTGATAGTAAAATTCTTGATTTTTAGATGGTCAAAATGTGCCGAGGATAAGTAAAAAACATAATTCTTTTCCAGAGAGTTTTGGTCTATGAAATATAATTCAATTTACTGAAGTCTCTGAAGCACATAAAGGAAATTATGAGCCCCTTCCCCGGATTTTGTTGAGTAATTGAGTTTACCAGAAAATACAACACGAAACACTATACATGGGACTGTAATAAATTCTAGCAGAAAAACGAAGACAAAACAACAAAACTTAATTAAAACGGAGATAAAAAAACTGTACCTTGATATGTTATTCCTTCTTACAAGTTCAGATTTGGTTAAATCTACCCTTGAAAATTGTTTTCAAGGGTTGAAAATTGTTTTTGGAGATGAAAAATTGCGATCGTATTAAACTTGCAAGTGCAGGTTTGATTTGACTGAAATTAGCAATCAATCACGATACACGTATGTCTGTGCGTGGACGCACTACGGGCGCGGCCATATTAGCTACGCGACACGCGTGATTTGAATAAGTTTTTGTTTTTCTTTACTGCCGTCGACAGTTGAAAACACACCCCTATAACAAGTTTGACCAATCAATTGTCTTAAATCGGAGTAAAAATATGAATAGTCATATCGGGTGCCGGACAACTCGGCCAACGGATAACTCGACCCTTACCAACTCGGCCAACGACCCTTACATACTCGGCCAACCCGAGTTGGTAGGGGTCCGGTCTGACTTCGGACAACTCGACCCCTTTTATTTTTGTTTAATTTTCGACATTTTAAATATTTTTTTCTAAATAAAAAGTAATAAAATGGGAAGAAACGGTCTTCACGGGCATCATGTGTAAATTTTGTTACGGGAAATAAAGTATTTGTGGAGATAATTTGATTTTTGAAAGGTCATACTTCTGGTGGGTTTTTTTCCTCGTCGCAAAGATTTTGTCACGTGATATCCTCCGCACTCGAACCCACTCGACAGTCGATTTGTGTCTATTTTTCAATCAATTCGCCTTGAAACAAAATATGTAATAACTGTTCGCTTAAATTGGAGTTTTGTGAGTCTCAAGCTGTTAAATTTTGTTGACATGAACTCTTAAACGTACATTTTCAAGCACAAAACTCTCCTAATCGCGAGTGACTTCAAGCCCAGTTCGTATGACATCCTCCGCACTCGGCGGTTATTGGTAAGTGACTAAGTCGATTTTTGTCTTAATTTTCAATCAATTCGCCTTGAAACAAAATATTTAATAACTGTTCGCTTAAATTGGAGTTTTGTGAGTCTCAAGCTGTTAAACTTTGTTGACGTGAACTCTTAAACGTACATTTTCAAGCTCAAAACTCTCCTAATCGCGAGTGGCTTCAAGCCTAGTTCGTATGCCGTGCAGTGGCGCCGCGGTGCCCCAAGCTCCAGGGCGGCCTCGCATCGACAAGTCCGCCCGCCGCAGCGGCCTGCCCTTGCACCTTCTGGGACTACGCTACGCTGTGTTCGCATTGACCGAGTATTTTTGTATGAAATTCTCTTTTTTTTAGACCAAATTACAGTCCCCTATGCAAAGATTGAACCCCACATTTTCATATTTGATGGACGATTCTTTGGATTTAGTTTCTGGTGGCCATAATAAACAACAAATTGAGCCTGGGTAAGGCCGGTAAAAATTTAACGCCAAGTTCACAAGGTTCACCGTTCACAACAGACGTGCATAACTTACCTTGCATGCCCTGTTGCTGCGAATGTGTTAGCAAGGAGTGTTAGATAGCAAACAAATCAATGGAATTTGTCTGACATTTTGTCCCCCCAGAGTAACCAAGACAACAGTGGCGTGGTGTACCCTGCAAGTGATTGGGGGGGGGGGGGGGAGCATGTGCCCCCCTCCCATGAAACCCGTAGCTGTGCCGTAGTCTCAAGATGTGAAATTTGCTTCTCTTTAGACAATTATACTAGTTACTACATTAAAATAATGAAGATTGAAGCCAATGTGATATGTGTTTCCCTGAATCTGAATGATAATATTTTAGTTTGTAAACGTGTACTATTTATGTTTGTCATGCAGTGGCGTAGCCATTCATGCCATTACTGGTAATAATTAGCCGGGCGGCGGGGGGGGGGGGGGGCTGCACCCCTGCAAGTCAAGGGACTAACGCTAATGGGGGGCGCCGGCGGGGCACCGTTTCAAGTCATGGTGCGTAGTGCGTACTCATTTATAATACTGTTGCATTAGGGGCCATCTACAAAGTACGTACGCACAGGGGGGGGGGGGTAAAATCTTATGCGTACACTCCATTGAACTACGTGTATAAAAAGTGCGTACAGGGGGGGAGGGGGGGTCAATTTCGGACCAAAAATTGCGTACGTACTTTGTAGATGGCCCCTTACTGCAATAATTACCGATAAAATTATATGTTTGAATTGATAAAATTATGAGACGCAGTTGTACTTGTACATCATTGTGTTCGACGTTCACATGGGAAATCGGCGAGGACATCAAATTGCATGTTTGTGTATTTTTATAGTTTAGTGTAAACAGCTTGTTAAGTTTGCAATAACTGTAATCTGTATAAAGATTAAAGAAGCTCTATGTTATCTATAATTGAATGGAGTTTTATGAAAGCATGAGAGATATTCATTGTAATATTGCATTTGTGATTTCTTACAATATATTAGCAAATAAATGAGAAAGATAATTTAGACACACGATTGATCATTGTATGATTCATTTCACATTGTCATGAAACGTAGTGTAATAACGCAGGGCTCGACACTAGTACTTGACCGCTTGCCTGGGGGCAAGTACAAAATTAATGTTGGGGTAAGATTTAAAGATGGTCTAGTTTTGTTGCCCGATCATCTAACATTCTTGTTCAACTATGAGAGAAAATGCTGTTGCTAATGTGTAAATCACATCTATAGAAGTTAAGCGGGCAAATTAATTTCTATTTCAGCAAGTAAATTTTGAAAATGTGAATTGTGTGATTTTTCATGCCTAATCAGACCAGTACACAAAAAGGTTAGTGTCGAGGTTTGAATAAAGTTATGTTTATTTTGTACTTTTGATAAGTCAATTTATCAATACAAATAGCACCGCTTATGATAATGGTTTTAATTATTTGAGACAAGGATCTGTAAGCGGTGCTATTCATATTGAAAATATACCAAGTTACCAACCGGTAGTTGATCAAAAATGACACAATGTTTCTCATTCTATTGAAGTGAATTACAATTCAAATCTCATATTCAATTTTAGTTCCGTCATGAGATGTGTAAAATGTTATTGAAAAGGTGGTGTTGCTGCTGTGTGGTGCTGTTGTGTCGACAGTGGTGTGTGGGTAGTGTTGCATGTTTGGTCATCTTGTTGATTGAAAAACTATAGAAAATGTTTAAAGTGCAGACAACCAGACAAGTTGTTTGAACCCGTCAAATCAAATGGGAAGAGACAATGATTAATAATAAATAATACATGGTGTTTTATACGAGTGATTATAGAGTTGTTAGACTTGATATAGTTCCAATAACTTGTCTAATTGTCTGCACTTTTTAATTAAAATGGCTTGCTGCCTGTTTTACTTGGTGTGTGTACATGTGTGACATACAAGCATCAACAATAAATACATGTACGTTGTAATTATTACTGATGTAAACATATAGGGAAACTGCCCAGAAATATATTGTGATTAAAAGAAGGCAAAGAAAATGGGATTCCAACGGGATTCGAACCAGAGACCTCCGGATTGCTAGACCGGTACTCTACCGACTGAGCTATAGAAAACCTCGGGGACGAGCACCGTCTAGGGTTTTCTATAGCTCAGTCGGTAGAGCACCGGTCTAGCAATCCGGACGTCTCGGGTTGGAATCCCGTTGGAATCCCATTTTCTTTGCCTTCTTTTAATCGTGATTATTACTGAATAACATTTTTTTAAATCGTAGTTACCGGCATTCAGTATGATTCGTACTTAAATTATATCAATTGTTTGAGGGACCTTGAATACATGTAACCCAAAATACTAACGTATATTTCTTGTCAAATCATAAAATGGATTAAATTTAAAACAATTTACTCAAAGACAACGACATACATGTAGAACACACATAAAATAAAAACAAATATTCTGTATCCACCCCCTTTCTTTTAATTATGGGATGGATACTCTTCCACATCCACCATTCCTATGCCCAAAGGAAACTTAGAGAAACCACATTATTATTAATTCCCTGTCCGAATTATAATTACAATCCATCCCATTCATTGCCTCCTAGTTCTCCCACACACAACACACACGCGTACGCACCACATAATATTGCACATATGGGGATGGGCAGCGTACATAGTATCGAGCAGAAATTGGTCACGTAGGGTCACTAAACTTGCACTGAAACATTGCATAAAAAACTCTAGGATGAAAACAAAATGCACAGCCATATAATGGCAATTGTACTTGTTGAGGAAATGTACATACTTAAGTCTGAAAAATTGCGGAAAGATGAAATAAATCGAATTTAATTTAGGTGTCCAGTTTATACAAATATTTCATCATTTAGCCAAGTTTTGACAAATCAAAAATTAAGCACAACTTTCGATGCCGACCAAATATTTGTGAAAACTGGCATGGAAATTTCCATTACTGAATATGGTTCAAAATTTAGTTTTGAACGGAATTTTATCAAAAGATATGTTTTAGAATAACTCTGAGATAACACAAAAGACGTAATTTGTGGGGAAATAATTCCTGACATTCGCCTGGTTTCACTCGCTCGTTCATCGTGAAGTGCGCCTTCTCGCGGCGAAAATCGCAACAGTGCGTAACATGGCGCGCGTCGTAAGCTGTCCAATTTTGCCATCTGACGGACATACGTGGATAGGATTGGCTAATTTCAGTCTTGACTTAAGTTAGCCAATCCTATCGTGATTGATTGCTAATTTCAGTCAAATCAAACCTGCACAGTACCAGCACTTGCAAGTTTAATACGATCGCAATTTTTCATCTCCAAAAACAATTTTCAACCCTTGAAAACAATTTTCAAGGGTAGATTTAACCAAATCTGAACTTGTAAGAAGGAATAACATATCAAGGTTCAGTTTTTTTATCTCCGTTTTAATTAATTTTTGTTGTTTTGTCTTCGTTTTTCTGCTAGAATTTACTACAGTCCCATGTATAGTGTTCCGTGTTGTATTTTCTGGTAAACTCAATTACTCAACAAAATCCGGGGAAGGGGCTTATAATTTCCTTTATGTGCTTCAGAGACTTCAGTAAATTGAATTATATTTCATAGACCAAAACTCTCTGAAAAAGAATTATGTTTTTTTACTTATCCTCGGCACATTTTGACCATCTAAAAATCAAGAATTTTACTATCAAAATTTTTTTTTTTTTCATGGAAAACCCCAAAAGTTAGGGATGCGGTTAATACACCGGAGCGGGTAATACACCGACAAATACGGTACCCTGGTGTATAAATGGGGACCCGGTAGGAGTGGGACGTGTATGCAATTGTACTTGTAATTGTACTGCGCCCTATGGCTGCCAGAATGGATTGCTCCCACGGGAGCAGAAGGTGCATATTACGTGCAGATTGATTGTGATTGTGTGTCTGATGACCGGGGTAATAATGTATTAGGTGCTATATAAATTGCAAACATTATTATTATTTTCAGAGGGACAGAAGGCATTGAATACATCCCCCTGGAACCTACCTTTGTACGCTGTTATGAGCTCCTCAGTGTAGATTTCTTGGAGTGATCTGTGCGGGTTAGCCTTTTCCTCGATGTCGCGCTGCTTTGCAAAGGCCTCCGCAGGCGTCAGACCCACCCACTCTGCCTCCTCTTTCTGAAATAAAATTAAATAAAAATGAAAAGAAATCAAACGTATTTGTCACTTTCAAATTATTAATCAATTCAATATTTACAATCAAACTGTGAAATATTTATAATTGTTATCATACAATATGTGTATTCTTTCAAATATAGGAAACTCAATTGACAAATGGAGCCAACAAATAGCAACAGGAGAAAATTTTGGCAAATAAGTACAACTCAGATCACAAAAGTTTATTAAACATCAAAAATGTACTGTAAACAAAAATGAATGGCTGCTCCCTTGTGATTGTTTATTCAAACTCATATTAGTCAGAAACCACAATAAAAAACAACAACATATTTTAATCTAAAAATAATTGAACTGACCAGACAAAAGACTGGAAAGGGAGGGTAAATATAAAGATAGTTTCTTACCGGGATAACAAAGCTCTTGTATCTCTTGTAGATCTTGTCTCCCTTCTCTGGATTTTCTGGGTACATCTCTTGAGGGTTGCCCAGCCTCTGCAACATGTGTCTCTTGAGGATCATTCCGGTCAAGGAGTTTAGCTCCTCAGCTGGGGTCTAGATAGAATTCAGTCAAAAAACAAGAGAGACAAAGAGACAGGAAGAAAGATAGAGAGAGTTAGTTTCTTGATTAAAGAAAGCTCCAGTCAGAGAAGTGAGCTCCTCGGCTGTGGTCTAGAGGGGAATTCAGTCAAACAACAAGAGAGACAAAGAGACAGAAAGATAGAGAGAGTTAGTTTATTTATGAAAAAGCTCTTATAGATTGTTTTCTCTCTTCTCTGGACCCTCCAGGTACATGACTAGAGGGCTTGCTAGCCTCAGTAGCATGCGTCTCTTGAGGATCATTCCAGTCAGAGAACTGAGCTCTTTTGCTGGCATCTAGATAGAATTCGGTCAAACAACAAGAGAGACAAAGAGACAGAAAGATAGAGAGAGAGTTAGTTTCTAGATGACGAAGCTCATGAAGTTTTTTCCCCTCTTTGGATCCTCTGGGTACATGCCTTGAGGGTTAGTCAGCCTCAGTAGCATGTGTCTCTTGAGGATCATTCCGGTTAGAGAGCTGAGCTCCTTGGCTGGCATTTAGAGGGAATCATTGAGTCAAACAACAAGAGAGACATAGAGAGTGTTAGCTCCTTCATGACATAACTCTTGAAGATCTTGTTTCTCTTCTCTGGATCCTCCAGGTACACGTCTTGAGGGCTGGCTAGCCTCATCAACAGGTTTCTTTTGAGGATCATTCCAGTCAAGGAGTTTAGCTCCTCAGCTGGGGTCTAGAGGGAATTGAGTCAAACAACAAGAGAGACATAAAGAAAGATAGAGAGAGTTAGTTTCTTGATGGCAAAATTCTTGAAAATCTGGTCATCTTTTTTATCCTCTGGGTACAAGCCTTGATGGTTAGCCAGCCTCAGTAACATGTGTCTCTTGAGGATCATTCCAGTCAAGGGCTGGTATTCTACTAAATTAGTCCTGCCCAAAGTGCTAACTAAGTGTCAACTAACCCCTGACTAAGTTGATAACCTTAGTCCGGACTAAAATGTTGTATTCTGGTAGGCCTGTTTATGACTTTAAGCCAGCCTAAAGTGATAAGTTTGCAGGTTTAACTAATCTGAGGTGTGGACTTAAGTGTGGATTAGTTAGTCCAAGGTTATAAACTTAGTCCAGCCTACATTGATAAATTGAGTAGAATACCGGCCAAGGAGTTTAGCCCCTCAGCTGGGGTCTAGAGCTTGCTAGCCTCAGTAGCATGTTTCTTTTAAGAATCATTCCAGTCAAGGAGTTGAGTTCCTCAGCAGGTGTCTAGCTTTGGATTTTGGGAGCATAAGAATGAAATGGGTTTTGATTTTTTCAAATGTCTCCCTAATTACAGGGATATTTATGATTGAATCCCAAAGCATTCTGGAACACTTGTCGATTGTAATCAAAGTCAATGGGCATTAGGTGGTAAAATCTGACATCAATTTTCACTTTTTCACTAGGGAAACCGTGTCCTTTCTCTATGAAACTATCACACATAATTCAGAAGAATCTTACAAGGATATTGGTAATATGATTGAAGTCTCAAATATCACTTTTGGAAAAACATTATGAAATTCATGGATCACTTTTAATAAGAGGACATCAAACAGGGTTTATTTCATGCCTCACTCTTCAGTACCTTCAAGATGTAGAAGTCAAGACCATAGCAATCATCGATGAGATCCATGACTCGGTTGGTTGTGGGAATCTCAAATGCTTGTCGAGAATTTCACTGTACAGCTTTCTCTTAGAAACAAAGGGCTTCCATGTTTTTTTTAACCTGCAAGGTACAAGAAAGACAACATTTCATTGAAAAATTAACAAATATAAACCTGTATAAACCCATCATTAATTACAATGTGCTTGTCAGAACAATATTTTGAATAACATTATCTAATTTTGTTATTGTAATGAAAAGTATGCCCAACTAAGAAATGGTAAAAGAATAAAAAAAATATAAAACTGTGAAAACAGAATTTGTATTATTATCAACCGAACAATAAAGTCCCTGACTGTTGCTTGCAGTTTAGAGTGCTCTGCCGCCCCAGGGAAAAAAGCAGTATCTATGATGATGTACGTTTTCCACATACTGAGATATTGACAAAGAAATAAACAGAGGAATATGTATTCCTTATGTTATTCATTAACCAAACAAAACCTTTTTGTCATTCATTTGTTACGTAAGTTTACATTCTTTGAAGGAAAAACAAATTGAGTTCATAAAGAGCGTCCTCTCTGGGCAATTCACTTTGTAGATACTGCTAAAGATTTTGAAAAAATGGTTTCCAAAATTTGTTTTCTTTAAACTGAATGTATCACATGAAAAAGCATTGTTTATTGAGTATTTTTCTGCAAAAAAGTGTAAATCTACACAAAATTGCAGATATTTCTTTTTTTCCTGGGGGAAAAACTCATTTGAAAACTCATCATCATACTACATTATGTGATCATGGGACTGAAGAAAATGACTAGTTCTATAGTCTAGGAAAATGGGAGGTTAAGTTCTATGACAATAGAAACAAGTCCGTTTCTGCAGACCAAGCATGTACATGTACTTACGATGAACCAGTGGGCATTCTCTCCATTCTCTATGCAATTTGTAATTGGTTCTTTTAGTCACGCATGCCAAGTCAGTGGGCATGTCTTCGAAGAGAATGCGAACAAGTGTAAATACAAATATTTGTGGAGGACACATATTTATAAAGTTTGCTAGTGGAATTTATCATGGTACTAACAATAATCACTTTTATATATCAACAGATTATTTTGGGTTCCCTTGAATAAGTCTTACCTGATGCCTTATCTCCTCCGACTTCCTGAGACCAACGATCCACCCCTCCCCTCCCCACAGTCCCAGCCGAGACTCAGGGGGGTAGTAGACTGGAATGGGTACACGGTTTACCCTCTTCCTATCACCGGTCACAGGGTCCTTCTCCCAATCAACTGAAAGAAAACCATATATTAACATGTTTGCATTAATGGAGGTTTAACAATGACAATTAGCATTTGACATTCCACATATCTTCTCCCCTTCCCACAGTCCCAGCGAGACTTGTGTTGGGGGGGGGGGGGGGGGGGGGGAGGGGGTAGCAGACTGGAATGGGTACACGATTTACCCTCTTCCTATCACCTGTCACAGGGTCCTTCTCCCAATCGACTGAAAATGATGAACAACAGCAAAACCTAATAGCATTACAAGGGGATACAAATTTGGCAAACTACCAATCTCCTCTCCTCCCAAAAGTATAACAACTAAGACTCTGAGAGTAGGCAACTGGAATGGGAACAAAACTTGTATCCTCTTTCTATTAATATTTTTCGTCTACTTCCTTTTGGTCTTTATACTAGTAATATTATAATGTATAGGCTTATGATTGTGAATTAAAATTAGGGTTAGTAAATTGGATTAGGTTTGATATTAGGGTTGTGGGGTCCAAGTTGGAATTGGGGAAATGGAGGCTTCCGAGCAAATGAGACTGGGTGTGTACTGTAAAAGGTCATACTAGGGTTTGACAATTTAAACACCATACACACCATCTACAAAGACGATGCATGTGTTGGCAGGTATCAGATACCTGCCCACCCATGCATTTTCCATGCATAGCCTGCTACACACAACAATATGGTAATTTCTGTACACGAGTAGTGTAGACCAACCAACACACAATAGCGTGTACAGAGAATAGTGTCTCGATGGCTCCTTAATTGGACAGTGTAACCCAAAGAGTTACTAGTGAGCTCACTAGTTACTCCTTGGTGCAACTTAGAAACAAATAAAAAGTGTGTTTGCAAGTACTCACCTCCCTTGTCTTTCCAGTGTATAGCTGGGGGTTGGTAACCGATCCTGTTCCATTTGAAGTATGCCTCGGGGAGCCTTGACCCTATCCCTTCCTCATACGAAGGCTATAAAGTTGAATGACACAAACAAAACAAGAAACACCATTTTCAATAACACAATATTAGTCAATAGATTCTGACATAAGATAATTGCACCACTTAAAGGGATCGTACCGTTTTGGTCGAGAGGATGCTTCAAGAAATATGTCATTTGTGAGATGATAAATTGAAAACCTTAATTTTATGTTTGAAAAAAAACCTATGATTTTAAAGACAAAATTAAACTTTGTTTGACCAAAATTAGTCCATCGATTGTATGTTTAGCTTTCAAACTTCAGAATAGAGTGTAAAAATGTAGTTCTTGAACGGTTGTACCGTTTGATCTTTAATTGTAAAACGTAAAACATATTTTAGTCCTATGTCAACAAAGTACCAACAAAGTACAAACTGATACAAAATCGGACAAGACAAACTGTACTTACATTATTCAGCAATTGTTTTAATAAACGTTCTTGTTCACAGTATTTTCCATTTTTATGGATAAAAATGAACATTGGCTTATTACTACTTACATGTAATATCGCATATAGTACTGTATAACTACTGCATGCATTTGCAAAGTAAATACTAACCAGATAAACATTGATGTGTGCACATATGTTTTGAGGACAGGTATATACTTGTTTAACTTGAAAATAAAACTTAAGTTCATGTAGAACATTGAAAACATACAAAAATAAACTTTTTTATATTACATTCAGTACATTCATGTTCTCCACTTTTATTTATTATGACTTACATGTAGCATGATGAATTAATGAATGATGATGATGATGATGGTGATGATGATGATGATGATGTCATGAGGATGATGGCGATGATGATTATTATGTGATGATGAGGTCATGAGGATGAAGATGATGATGGAGGTGGTGATGAGGATGATGGTGATGATGAGGTCATGTGGATGATGAGGATGATGATTACGATAATGATGGTGAGGTGTATGAGGATGAGGATGACGAGGATGGTGGTGGTGATGGTGATGATTATGATGTTGATGGTGATGGTGATGATGAGGTCATGAGGATGAATATATGAGGGTGGTGATGGTGATGATCATGTCCTGGATCTCGACATAAGCAGTGTCTATGTCAAAATAACACAATCATACAATAATTATCACATAAGTTGGCTAGCTGGGCTCCAGGTGGGGGGGGGGGGGGGGGGGGGGGGGGGGGGGGGTGGGGGGGGGGGGGGGGGGGGTGGTGGTACTCTTGTATATTGGCAATAAGGGCATGTGCCGCTCCAATGACCTCCTTTTTCAGAGCCGAGCCGGCCGCTCCTAAGGGTATCATTTTCATCAAAAAGGCTGCTCCTACAGATCTCATTTTCACCCCCGCTCCGGCCCAAGACTCCCGTTTTGAGGCACACCCCGCTCCTAAGACCCGTTTTTGAGACAACCCTGCTCCTTAGACCCCCGTTTTGAAGTTGGCCGAGACACACCCCGCTCCTACAAGACCCCCGTTTTTGAGGCAAACCCTGCTGCCGCTCCTAAGACCCCCGTTTTGAAGCACATGCACCCCGCTCCTAAGACCCCTGTTTTTGAGGCACACCCTCGCTCCTAAGACCCACGTTTTAAGACAACCCCGCTCCTCAGACCCCTGTTTCGAATTTGGCTGAGGCACACCCCCGCCAAAAGATGATTAGGCAGTCACCCCCCCCCCCCCCCCCACCCCCCCCCCCCGCCCCGGTTGGTCTGGCGAGCAACCATTTGTTTGTAAACGTAACGATCCCAGTAAACAAAGTATGACTGGAATTGTTTAATAAATACTACCATTACACACGGATAACATACACCATCAATAACTTTCATTGCTCTATGAAATAGTATACAACTAACGAATGGGCTTCTTGTGATAGTCAAATCTATTACCGAGGTGGCCTCAAAATGATTATTACCCGAAGCGTAGCTGAGGGTAATAGTCATTTTGAGCCCACCGAGGTAATAGATTGCCCTATCACAATCAAGCACATTCGTTAGTTGTTTTATATCACTCATCAATATCAGTGATTGTGTTCAGCTTATAGCAAAATAAGTGAAAATCTCTTGAATATTTCATAAAATCGCTTGTAAATTTTGATATAAAAATCAATCGACATTAATGAAGCCAGTATGAGTCCTCCAGAACCACGGCGCATCTAATACGCTTAAAGTCATTGTTATTTTGCGCATACAATCTCAAAGACGCAAAACTGAGTGCGCACCAACGCGCTGGCAGTTGCGCACATACGCGATGAATGCGTGCTAGCGCTCCCACGGATGTGCTTATTGGCTGTCTTGGCGTTCTTCTTCATAGGTGAATAGTTTTTACCAACAAGGGCAATCAAGTGACTAGAACGTGTGCGCCATAGAGTACTGCACAAATTTGATCGCGTGTGCATTTTGCTTAAACACATGATCTATGGAACGAGCGCGTAACGAACTTTTAGAGTTAATTTTTTTTACTAACGCCCCGGTCACGTTATTTTGCGAGTTGTCCAAAACTATCGTTTGTCAAATTCAATGGTAAAACGATCTCATGAGGGATATAATACAGACTATGATATTTATCTTTGCTATGGTCAATAAACAAACGATGAGCTTATTTGACAATAACATTAACAATCCTCTAGCAAAATGTAAATAAAGAAGTCGTATTCAATTGCGCGTGTGGCTCTGTCAATTCTCCCGATTCTGTGGGGCCTTGACCTGCAGCTGTGTGACCTGGAAGTTTAGATCGGTAATTACGCGCATGCGCAGATTGTAATTACGAACTGGCTTATTATTATATTACTTATTATCATCGTCATTATGTATATAAAATTATCATCTAAATCATGATTATAATTCATATCATTTAGTTTTATATTCTGATTATATGATGCCTTGGGTTTAACTCTTTTTGTCAAAATAACGAGGCACAAATCATTATCGCCCTTTTCAATGTCATAGCCATACTCATCATCATGCATCATCACACACAATACACATCATTGTCCACCC